>CM032161.1:28501274-28719518 GCA_018901935.1 Pugionium cornutum
ATTCTTTCTTGCAGTCCATCCAAGAACCGTGCCATCAAAGCCTGGTCATCGTCATTGAGCTCCAGCCTGTTCCTTAGTCTCTCAAACTCTTCATAGTACTCCTCTACTGATCTGGTACCCTGCTAAAGAGTACGAAAACGTCGTTGCAAATCTCTGTGAAAATAAGGTGGAACAAACCTTTGTCTCATGAGGTCTTTCATGTCGACCCATGAGTCTACGGGCCTCAATCTTTTCCTTCTTCGGTCAGGCACTTCATGATCCCACCAGATGAGGGCATTGTCCTGGAGACTCTCCTAGGGCCTGGTTGGTTATAGTGATCGAAGATGTGGTCCATCCTCCTCTCCCAATCAAGATAGGCTTCGGGGTCTACTTTTCCTGCAAAACTAGGAGGTGTTAACTTGACATCAGGATTAGTTACCCGGTTGTAGGCGTGTTCATCTCCATCCTCATGATGTCTAGGAGGCATCCTCGGCCTCTGGTGATGACCATATGGCTCGAAGCCATCACCTTCTTCCTCTGGTTGCCGTGGAGGTCCTCTCGGCCTAGGGTGATAGTTATAAGGTTGTGCTTCCTCATCTCCATCTGGTTGGGGCTCCTCCTGTTCGTGTCGTGTCCTAAGGTGCTCAGGACCCTCAACACGGTCTTGCTCATCCCTCACGTGCCTTATGGCCTGGAATCTCACAAGCTTTTCCACGCGCTCCAACCTCTCGCCGATTGATGCGAGTTGCGTTTGGAGGGTGGTGAACATGGCCATCATGGCCTCAGCTGTATCTGTATTTTCTTCTGCCATTGCATACTACAAAGAATAGAACAACTTTCTCTGCTACTAGAATCAATTATGAGGGTTTCTTATATAGGAGAATTTGAAAAAATGCAAAAAGGAAAAACTGGGAAAAAGGAAATTTCGAAAAAATGGAAGATTTGAAAAAAATGGAAACTTTCTTAACAACTAGTGCTAGCTATCTTGGTCGAATTCTTTTGGCATTTTTCCTATTTTCTTTTTCTTTTCTTTTTAATTTAACTTAAAAAAATGGAAATATGATTTAAAAAAAAGGAAAACGTAATTTGCAATGCAAGAGTGAATCTAAGCCCTAGTGATACACCTAGAAGCTAGATGCACTCGATTTGGAGTTTGATGTTATTTTTTTTATTTTTCTTGAATGTGACTTAAACTAATGCAAGAACTAAAAACAAAACTAGTTAAAGGATAGAAACAACCTGGTTTAGGAGCTTTAAGCTCTGATACCAAAATGATACAAGCCTCGATTCAAGGCTTGGATGCGCGTGGGCTGTATGGAGAAGGTTAGGTGAGAAACTTGACCTTAGACTTCTGGATAGGGTTTTTGGTTTGGTATTGGGTGGAAGGGTGAAGTGAACCACACGAGTGAGGATGAACCTCGTGATAAATCACAAACTTAGAGCTAGGAGAGCTGGTCTCGACTAGGTTCTAAGCGCACAAGTCTCTTAGAGAGAAAAACTTGTAGAAAAAAATTCACACTTTATTAATTATCAAAAAGGTTGTCGAACTACAATGCTGGAAGGAGCCTTATTAATATGCTCGACAGTTTGACCTTCTAAGATCGACTCAAAGAAAGAAAAGGAAAATTTACAAAAGTACACAAATGGAAAACGTACAAAAGTGCATAACCAAAAAAGGACCTATTCCTAAAATGTCTTTGACTCAAAAATATAAACAATCTAAATCCTACCCTGCAAAACAGAAAGAGGTAAATATTTGAATTGAAAACTTACCTTTCTTACCTCACGGCCAAGAAATGGAAGGTGGCCGTCCTTGTGGCATGCACGCGCCTTGCTCCTAGTCTTCGACTTGGAGTAGGGTTAGGAATCTTTGGGCCCTGACCTCTCTTGCCACTAAAGCCCAAGTCTCTGAAGTCCCTTGCATTGTTGAGAAGCCTTTGTACTCTTCTTTGCACTTCTGGCCCACAGTCCTTTCTCGATCATCCTCTAGGAGCTTGTCGACCCATAAGCTGAATTTTTGGAAGAGTGCTCTTGATCTGCTCCTTGTCATTGCTCCTGGTGGCACTACTGGTGTAGAGACTTCCTCTAGATGCATGTCCTGAAGCTGGTAGCTTATCTGGTCCGAGTCTCCTTGTGTAGATGTTGAAATGCTCGTGTACTCGGCTGGATCGCTTGTACCGGCTGGATTGTGCGAAGTCCTGGCCGGAATGCCTTCTGGACCGGCCAAGTTGATCCCGGAGTCGGCAGCGTCACCAATGGGACCGGCGGTGTCATCCTCGTCACAACCAGTTGGGCGGAGGTTTGGGCCTCTCTGTCGGTAATGCTGATCGGTCCGGTCCTGTTTGTCGAGGGTCCGGTGGTACCGCTTGGGCCGGCAGACCTGCCAAATGGCCCGGTTGTCTCGAGTAAGCTTCCTGGTCGGCCAATCTGGTCTCCTGTCTGGCCATACAACCTGATGTCTCCATCAGTTAGGATACCCACTATTTTGCCTAGGCGACCAGTTACGACAGTAAATTTTAAAAATAGCCTTATTATCCTAAGTAAACTGGATGGTGAGAAGAGATCACCATTTTTGAATACTACCAGCACTCATAAACGCATCCAAATTATCATAAGATACACTAACATAACAAGTGTCTTTTTGAGACTTAATTTGTGGGCATCACAAATGCCTTGATTTCAACAGTAGTCATTTAACTTGATTTGATGGCATCCTCCTTTGTAAATAAAATCAATAGCTTGTTGAAATTCTCTGTGCAATGAATACAACACATGTGGTGGTATGAAAATACCGAACCCATGAAAATACCGAACCCATGATGAACTCAAAGATCAAAATTTGAGATGACATATCAGTAAAATCAATATTGCCCATTTCATTCACTGTCTTTACCTTTTGTTGTACACTTTGTATTGCATCTGGTCCCTGAATAACAAAAAAATATTCATTCGTCATTCTTCGAGTCAAATTTACCTAGTTAAGTCTTTTCATTCAGAAGGTACCACTCACATCCAAACACGTGAAAGTAACTTACACTTAGAGTTTTCCTTTCCAGAGCTCATGCGCGGTCTTCTCAATTTCTGTCCTCACATACACATGACTGATGACATAACATGTCGTGCTGATCGCATCAGCCCATAAGTGCTTCGCTACTTGATTATCTTATAGCATGACTCTGGCCATTTCTTAAAGAGTACGATTTTTATTTTCAACTACCCCAGTTTTTTGAGGTGTCCTAGATGCCGAATATTGATGAAAGATACCTTGCTCTCCACAATAGTTATCAAAATTTTCATTTTGAAATTCCTTGCCATGATCACTCTTGATAGCTTTGATGCTGTATTTTTTCTCGTTCATCAGATGAAACGCTAATATCCTAAAACTTTCAAATGTCTTAGTCTTCTCTCTCAAAAATCTCACTCATGTGAATCTGGTAAAGCCATCAACCAAGACATACATATATTTCTTCCGAGCAATATTTTCTACTTCTATTGGCCCATCAGATCCAAGTGAATAAGAGCTAGTGCTCTTGTCGTCAGTATAACATAAACTCCTATGTGATGAACCTTAACCTACTTCTCTTTGGCACATGGCCAACACATGAATTCTGATTTCAGTTTTAACATGGGAATACCGCGAATAACTTGTTGCTCAGTTAGCTTGAACATAGTTCAAACATTCATATGACCAAGTTTTTGTGCAATAACTTCAGGTTTTCAATCTTGGTAATTGTGAACAATTTTACCAATGGTCTCCACACATAGAAATTGTTACTAGTCCTAACACCTTGAATTCTCACCGTGTTTTTCCCATCACTAGCTCAACACTCTGTTTTGGTAGAAGTGACTAAAAGACCTTCACATCACAGCTCATTGATACTAATCAGATTTTCTTTGAGTCCTTTGACAAGATAGACATGCTCAAGTTCTGGCACAGTTTGACCAATTATGTCTCCTTTACCTTTAATTTTTCCTTTTACACCAACTCTAAAGGTAACTTTACATGTTGTTGTTCATTCAAGCTTTCTGAAGGTTTTCCTGCGCTCCTATCATATGTCTTGAGCAACCGTTATCGAAGTACCAAATTCCATTTTTCTTGACTAATTCAACCGACTATTAGAAGCCTATCAAGATCATTTGTTTCCTTACTTAGCATCGTGATATTTCTCCGTTGACCATCTAGCTTACCTTCTAACGCACGTGATTTATAACATTCTTTAGATAGCTCCTCTTTTAGTGACTCAACAACTTTTACCAATTCTTGTTTTTATCTTATCACGGTTTGCTTTCAAGAATCAGCCCTTCATTCTCTTCTCGGGTTTTGTTGAGAGATTCACAGAGAAACTTATTTTCATCTTACAATGAAAAATCAAAATCATCTTCTTATTTAGAGTCTGTCTCCTCTTCAACTACACCAAGATAGGCCAAAACTTTACACACCTCGTCTTGATCATCATCGTCATCTTCGTCATGAGTCTCTATTTCATCAATGCTTACAAAAGATTTTTCTACCTTTCTGCCATATCCCACACATTTTGATCTGATATGTGTGAAGCCTTTGCATTCACTGCATGTGGTAGTGTCACGTTTCTTAGCAGCTGGACATTTTATTTATTTTAAGTTTATTTGCTTGCTTAGCTCGAAGATGCCAACTTCGTTCACTTACGTTTCTTGTTTACTTCTTAGCTAGCCCTATTCTTCATCTTTGCTTTGAGGTTATCTAATTAATAAAAATATACAGTGGTGTACTCGTTATAGGATGCTTTTTTAGTTAGCTAAGCGACTACCTTAGTTGAAGGTTGGAGAGCAGCAAAGTCTCTTATCTTCCCAAAGAATGCAGAAATCGAGATGTGAGAAAAAGAATAGTTATTCACTCTCCAAAGCCCCCAAAAGTTCTTTCTAGCAGATGTGAAGAGAGGAATTTTGACAATTCAATAAGAAATGCAATACCCTCTTCGGGAATGATCTCGATGTTCTTGGTATGTTGTCAATCTCAGTATATGGAAATGGTCCGACCAAGAGGCATCGATACGGAGTGGGTCATGCATTTCCGGATGACAAGAGCCTTTTACCTCCACTCTTCAATTATATCTATACCAGGTGAACACAGATGACCGATCTTCAATGCCTAGTTAACCATTAAAGAAGAGAAGAGGAGCGGAACAATGAGAAGGAGTTGGTAGCCCTCCAACCAGAAATCACTAAAAGAAAACACACGTTTTGTGACTACAGATGTGCTCACAAAATGGTCGTAAATTATAATTTTACGACTACTTTGGACCACAAAACGTGGTCGTAAATCTTTCATCGCAAATTTTTGTGGTCACAAATCGTTCGTCACAAATTTTTGTGGTTGCAAATCAGTCGCAAATTTACGACTAATTACCGACCACATTTATAGTTATATATTTTGCGACCAATTAGAGACCAAATTTTGGTCATGGAATTTGGGACTACTTAGTGACTCTAATGTAGTAACAAAATTTACAACCACTTTGCCACTACATCCGTGGTCACAAAGGCCGTGGTCACAAAATGGTCAAAAACGTTTGTGACCAATTTGCTATCACAGTTTTACAATGATTTGGAACATAGATCTCGGAAAAATCTTCCAATCCATATATTTGAATCAAGTAATTAGTATATGCAATTATTTTTATTTTATGTACCTAAAAAATAAAATATGTTTAATAGTATATACCTGATAATGCTAGATGAATGTTTCATGGTAAAAGTTCCGCAAATATAAAAGGAAGAAGCCTATCGATAAAAACATGGCAGTCATGGTTTTCATGCCCGAGAACTTTAGTTCATCCATATCTACACAATTTGCTAAATCTGTTGTGTAGCCATCCAGAAATTTGACATAATTTTTGATACATTCCAATAAACGTTCTTTGGCTTTTTGTGTCAATCTAAATATAGGGAATGGAGCATTACCTAAACCATCCACGTGCAACTCTTTTCGAGAGCAAGACTTTACAATATTCAACATTGACTTAATTGTATCTTTTGATTTATCTTTAACATTCATAACAGTATTAATGATGTTATCAAAGAAATCTTTCTCTATATGGATCACATCAAGATTATGTCGTAGGTTAGATTCGTCCAGTACGACAACTCATAAAATATGCTTTCTTTGTGCCAATTATGCCAGCTTCTAGAACCTTTTTTTTTTAATTTCATGACCGTTTTCACCGCAGTCAGATGTTCTTAGAGGATTGAGTGTTTTTATTCGATCGTATAAAACTTATTCGCCTGGCAATGATTGTGGAAGATAGTAATTCAAAGCGTGCTTGCCCTTTAAAAAATTTGTTTTTTTTTTTTGTAACGGATGACTCTTAGGAAGAAACCTTTTATGACAATCAAACCAACACGTCTTTTTACCATTTGGTAATTGAAATGCCTTTGTATCATCTATACAAATTTTACAAGACAGTCTACCATACGTTGTCCGTCCTGACAACATTGCATACACTGGAAAATCGCTATTTATCCACAATAATATGACTTTTAAATTAAAATTTTGATTAAACGACCCATCGTATACCTCAACTACGGTAGAATACAATTCTTTCAGCTCATCAATCAAAGGTCGGAGGCAAGTACTCTTTCTTCATACATATATCAGGTGGCAAGTTATATGGAGTGATAATCACCGACCATAATGAATGATTACGAGACATCCCAATTGGATTAAACCCATCAGTACATAAGCCAAGATAAATATTTAGAGATTCAGCAGTAAATCTTGGATGTAGATATTGAAAATATTTCCACTCCGCAACATCAGATGGATGACTTATATCTCCGTCTTCTGCTTCATGCTCTACATGCCACCTCATTGCCTCTACAGTTTTTTCGCTTTGATACATTCTCTTAAGTCTGTCGCCTATAGGTAAATACCACATAAGAATAAAAGGTATTCTCATCTTGGCCTCGCTTGGCTTATATCAGAGGGAATCGCAAAATTTACATTTTTTACATTTTTCATCTTTTTTCCAAAAGATCATACAATTGTGAACACACATGTCAATTCTATAAAACAGGAAACTTAAAATTCACATCAGTTTTTTGGTTTCATAATATGAACCCGTTGCATGATTCTCCTTGGGAAAATATTCAGTAAACAGCTCCGCCCTAGAGTTCATGCATTTTTCAAGTAGATTAAAATCAGATTTAATGTTCATGAACCGAGCAGTTAAAAATAACTGTGAGTGCCCTCAATGACAACCATCATACAATAGATTTTTCGTATCTTCTAACATGTTGTAAAAATTTTGTGCTTCTGAATTTGGCTCTTCTACATTATTAAATTCTTCCTCGTGCTAATCATAGTACTCATCAGTCGTAGTCTCATGAAATGCATCTGTCACCATTTCAACATATCTATTACCGAATGTACCTATTGTTGCTTCATTAGTACCACATGTACCTCCCTAATTTCTATGGATATCATAACTCCAACTACTCGTGCCTAACTGAACATTCAGTTTTTCTCAATGTTTATACCAAATATAATAATTTGGCATAAATCCTTGACTATACAGATGATTTCAAATTTTATATCTCGGAAGAAATTTATCTTTTTGGCAATTAATACAAGGACCAAAAAACTTATCTCTGCTACTTTGAGGTATTGCATGACTACTTGCAAAATTCATGAACTGCTCCATCCCTTGTGCAAATTTGGCCGATATATATCTCGTTTGATTATCAATTCTTTTGTACATCCAATCTCTCGAATTATTGTAATTTCCCACATGTTTGAAGTTCTTTTCTTCTTTTGATTCTACAAATGAGAGAATGAGATATGGGGGCATATATATATATACATAAGATTTTGCCACTAGTTAGCCACTACTTTGCGACTATTTTGCGACCACAACAGTGTGGTCGCTTATTTGTCAGTATACCTACCATGCACATGTTTCATGTTATGGCTTTACTAGCACTTTGTGACTAAAGAGCCACTCTCACCATGGTCGCAAATTGGTTGCATATTTTGCGACCAATATGCGACCAACAAGTTGTTCTATCACATGCAGTCACTAATCAGTAACTCATTTGCGACTGATTAGCGACTGCCAGTGCTGGTCGCACATTAGTTGCATATTGGTCACAAAATGGTTGCATATTGCGACCAATATACGACTACTATTTTTAGTCCCAAGATTGCAACCAATATGCGACTATTGCTCTCTAGTCGCAAATTGGTCGCAAAACCATGGCAAATGTGGTCGCAAATATCGCGACCACGTATGTGGTCACAAAATGCAGTGGTATTTTAACAGTTTTTTGTAGTGACTAATCAACCCGCCTGTACAACATCTCCATTTCCCATTACATCTCTAGGATCAAATGCTTCTTCACCGGGCCCGCCCGATCTGCATAACGTGAAATGGAACCATACTGTAAACCATTTGATCAGGATAGAAAGAGCAAGGGGCTTTGTTTTCGTTGTGGTGACAAGTGGAATCCTGGTCAGCGATGTAAGGGCAGAGAATTCAAGTATATGGTTATGGATGAAGGTTTCTAGACCTTTTAGTCGACTAACTAGCGTTCATCCAACTGAAACAAGGAAAAATATAGAAGAATCAGATGAGGATGAAGTAAAAGAATTACTTTGGTTGTCTTTGCAGTCGATGGCAAGTTTAACAACTGAAAGATCCATGAGGATGAGAGGAAAGATTGCAGGTCAAGAAGTCATTGTTTTAATTGATTCATGGGCTACAAACAATTTCATAGCAGAGAGTGTAGCACATTGGTGTGGTATGCAAAATCACAAAAACTCATGAATTTTGGTTTTTATTTAAAATGGTCAAGTCGTTCCAAGTGCTGGGAAATGCAGCGGAGTATAGCTAACGGTCCAATATTTGTCGATACGTGAGGACTTATTCCTGGAACCACGGATATAGTTATAGGTTATGTGTGGTTGGCCACTCTATTACCGAATGTACCTATTGTCTCTTCATTAGTACCACATGTACCTCCCTGATTTCTATGGATATCATCACTCCAACTACTCGTGCCTAACTGAACATTCAGTTTTTCTCAATGTTTATACCAAATATAATAATTTGGCATAAATCCTTGACTATACAGATGATTTAAAATTTTATATCTCGGAAGAAATTTATCTTTTTGGCAATTAATACAAGGACCAAAAAAATTATCTCTGCTACTTTGAGCTATTGCATGATTACTTTCAAAATTCATGAACTCCTCCATGCCTTGTTCAAATTCCGCCGATATATATCTTGTTTGATTATCAATTCTTTTTTACATCCAATCTCTCGAATTATTTTAATTTCCCACATGTTTGAAGTTCTTTCCTTCTTTTGATTCTACAAATGAGAGAATGAGACATGGGGGCATATATATATACATAAGATTTTGCCACTACTTAGCCACTACTTTGCGACTATTTTGCGACCACAACAGTGTGGTCACTTATTTGTCAGTATACCTACCATGCACATGTTTCATGTTATGGCTTTACCAGCACTTTGTGACTGAAGAGCCACTCTCACCGTGGTCGCAAATTGGTTGCATAGTTTGGGACCAATATGCGACCAACAAGTTGTTCTATCACATGCAGTCACTAATCAGTAACTCATTTACGACTGATTAGCGACTGCCAGTGCTGGTCGCACATTAGTTGCATATTGCTCGCAAAATGATTGCATATTGTGACTAATATACGACTACTATTTTTAGTCCCAAGATTGCGACCAATATGCGACTATTTCTCTCTAGTCGCAAATTGGTCGCAAAACCATTGCAAATGTAGTCGCAAATATCGTGACCACGTATATGGTCACAAAATGCAGTGGCATTTTAACAGTTTTTGTAGTGACTAATTGATGAGGTCATCGGCACAACCCCCGGCCAACTGCCCGGCCCGGCCGGCCCAAGAAACACAAAGGCGGCCAAATACGCGCAAAAGGATACATGGGTGTATCTTCATGAATCCAAGCTTAACCAAGAAGCGGCCAGCCAAGACCAAACCTGGCCTATAATCCTGACTCACAGAGGACACGCGGCGACATGCAGCTCACCCAAAACAAGGCCAGATCAAGTCATGCACCATACATCAAATTGGAGTTTTCGAAACTTACCATATTTGGAACTTTCCTTATATGAAAGTCTCCAAAGGTTTCTTTGGCGACCAGGAGACTTTTTGGTACTTCTAGGAGCTCCCTTAAGCACTTCTAGAAGCTCAAACACGCCTTGGACCAGACGGGTCCATCCGTGCCTTCAAATGAACCGATTGGAGCCGTTTATGGCAAGTGAGATGGCCAACTGGTTTAATCACTTGCAAACCAAAACATGGCGTCCAGGAGATATTATTAAGGCCCTAAGGAAGCCCAAAATAAACCTACCATGCACCAGCCACCAGAGGATCAGGCGAATCCCTTTCCTCCAAGACTTGCCATATATGGACCGAAGTGCACTTAATGTGTTCAGATTGCAATATCTCTATTCCTTGCAAATTGGGCACGTATTGAAGACTTTCCAAAGCATCCAGGATGTACCTAGACACCTTACATTCGCCCCAAAGCTCTCAAGATTCAAGCATATACACTTTCCTTGTTGGCCAAACTAGACATTAATGGCCAACAGCCATATATTTTAAATATATGATTTCCTTTTCTCTTTTTTAGGTTTAGGACCGTTGCTAAGAGCACTATATAAGCTCAGCACGACCTCATTGTAAAGATAGACCACCATTGAAATTAAATTTGAATACAAAGTATTTTCTTCAAAGCCTTGTCTTTGAGTCTTGTTCTTGTTCTTTAGAAATAAAGTGTGTGATTCACTTCCTTTCTATTGAAGCCACGACCAGGTTAGTTTGAGAGATTCAAACTCCCTTGGTTCACCTTTGATCGTGTGATTCGATCAAAACCCCCTCCTTTTAGTTCCCTTGCCCGCTTAAGCCAAGAGAGATTCTTGGTCTTGCGAGTCACGGCCGTACCGCTTGTGAGATTGATATTCAATCTTACATCATTTGGTATCAGAGCTAAAAGCTCCTATCTCAGGTTGTGTTAATCCAACCTTTATCCTTTATTTGTTATGCTTTTGTTTTGCATTTTTCTTATTTACATCTAATCAAAAAAACCAAATAAAAATATTTGTTCTTATTCTTCATTTGCATTGTTTCTTGTTGTTTTTTTTGTTTGCTCTTCATATAAATCTAAAACCAACTCAAAAAATTGTATTTCATGTTTACTTAATTTCATTCATCATAAGCAAAAAAAACCAAAAACATAAGCATCACTCATTTTGTTATTTTCGAATTTAGTTATTAGTAAAGTTAAAAAAAAAGATTCATTGAATATTGTTTTTTCGTCCTAAATTAATTTAAATATCAAAAACCAAAAAATATTGTCTTTTATTTGCATTAAAGTTAGTTTTTAAAAGAAACAAAAACAAAAACCTCAAAAATATTTACTTGTATCGATTTTCCTTTTACTACTACTTATGTATTAATATCATATATTCACTAGAGTGTAGTTTCCTTATTTGTTGATTTGGGATTGATATCTCTTCTTATTTTTGTGCAAGGTACAAAATTTAATGATGGAGCACTATGATGAAGAAGAAGACACCATGAGCATACCACAAACTGATTGTAGTCTAGACAACGACTATGATCAATGCCTAAGCACCAGCGAGTGTGACTATGCAGAAGAGTCATGGAATCAATACTATTTGGAGACTGATTTTAGGGAAGAATCAGATGGAGAAAACCTTGAACCAGAACCACTGGACTATGACCAAGACTTGCCCGACGTAGCTGATTCTAATGGGTATGGGACATGGCATGAAGACTATTCAGAGTATCATTTTGACAATGAAACAGAAGTTGAAGAACTCAAACCAGAGCCACCAGACTACTATTCCACTGACAGAAGCTGGCCAAAGAAAATTACACCTCGCCACTTTGTTGTGTCAAGCCGAGTGCCAACCTACACCACTCCAACTAGATCAAGAAATCAGACAAGTAAGGTATATATTTACAATTCCAAATCTCTAACCTTTTCAGGGTATAACAAGGACCCAGATGAATACCTCCAATGGGAAACAAACATGAAACAATGGCTGCGCTCAAACAACATCCCCAAAGAAGAGAAACTCTCATATGCCGTTGATATGCTCGTTGGAGATGCCTATAATTGGTGGTTGAAAGAAAGTGCACGGACTTTCTACAACAAACCAGTTCTTGATTGGGGAGACCTTAAGGCACGAATGTATAGGGAGTTTGTGAAGAAGTACCAAACACGCAGAAACATCACCACACAACCTATGCACCCAACAACATCGAGGAGTGGGATGTCTACACCAAACATGCAGCCCTTTCATAAGCCCAAGCTTGCCTACTGCTCTGAGCATAACAACGTGTTTTCAAACACCTTAGAAGGACAAAAGGTAGCTAAGCCAATGGTCAAATCAAAAATTTACCAGCAAGTTCAAAAGCCTCAAGCCATAGCACACATGAAACCATCAAAGCCATTGCTTGGAATACACATCAATGAAACGCCAGGTAAGTCCTCTAACAATGTGAAAACAGATGAAATTATATGCTATAGATGTCAAGAAAGAGGACACTTTGCTAAGACATGCCCAACTAGACAACTAATAACAAGCTTACAAGTAGAACTCGAAAATATTAAGCCTAAAAGTGTTAAGGAAATAAAGGAGCTTCAATTTGAAATTTCCAGTACTAGCATAATGCACTTGTCTTTGCCAAAAGTTGTTGAAACAGGTCTAACAATGCAAGGATTCAACAAAGATCAAGAAGACCCACCTCCTACATTAAACCGATGTTCGGAATCAAGAAGAGACCATGGAAAACCCAACACCTTGGAGGCAAAGCAAAGCAACCAGCTGCAATGGAAAGGAGTAATTGCTTCCTTTCTTATCAGGGAGCAACCGCCAGATGCACAATGGCCACATCTGAACCATATAAGGGCCACAAACCGAGGTAATGCCCTAAACCCACAAGTAAATCATGGTATTAACTTGCCTTCTCTATGTGCAGACCAAAATGTTTTGAGGGCAAAACATTTCGAAGGGGGAGGGTATGATGAGGTCATCGGCACAACCCCCGGCCAACTGCCCGGCCCGGCCGGCCCAAGAAACACAAAGGCGGCCAAATACGCGCAAAAGGATACATGGGTGTATCTTCATGAATCCAAGCTTAACCAAGAAGCGGCCAGCCAAGACCAAACCTGGCCTATAATCCTGACTCACAGAGGACACGCGGCGACATGCAGCTCACCCAAAACAAGGCCAGCTCAAGTCATGCACCATACATCAAATTGGAGTTTTCGAAACTTACCATATTTGGAACTTTCCTTATATGAAAGTCTCCAAAGGTTTCTTTGGCGACCAGGAGACTTTTTGGTACTTCTAGGAGCTCCCTTAAGCACTTCTAGAAGCTCAAACACGCCTTGGACCAGACGGGTCCATCCGTGCCTTCAAATGAACCGATTGGAGCCGTTTATGGCAAGTGAGATGGCCAACTGGTTTAATCACTTGCAAACCAAAAAATGGCGTCCAGGAGATATTATTAAGGCCCTAAGGAAGCCCAAAATAAACCTACCATGCACCAGCCACCAGAGGATCAGGCGAATCCCTTTCCTCCAAGACTTGCCACATATGGACCGAAGTGCACTTAATGTGTTCAGATTGCAATATCTCTATTCCTTGCAAATTGGGCACGTATTGAAGACTTTCCAAAGCATCCAGGATGTACCTAGACACCTTACATTCGCCCCAAAGCTCTCAAGATTCAAGCATATACACTTTCCTTGTTGGCCAAACTAGACATTAATGGCCAACAGCCATATATTTTAAATATATGATTTCCTTTTCTCTTTTTTTAGGTTTAGGACCGTTGCTAAGAGCACTATATAAGCTCAGCACGATCTCATTGTAAAGATAGACCACCATTGAAATTAAATTTGAATACAAAGTATTTTCTTCAAAGCCTTGTCTTTGAGTCTTGTTCTTGTTCTTTAGAAATAAAGTGTGTGATTCACTTCCTTTCTATTGAAGCCACGTCCAGGTTAGTTTGAGAGATTCAAACTCCCTTGTTTCACCTTTGATCGTGTGATTCGATCAAAACCCCCTCCTTTTAGTTCCCTTGCCCGCTTAAGCCAAGAGAGATTCTTGGTCTTGCGAGTCACGGCCGTACCGCTTGTGAGATTGATATTCAATCTTACATCACTAATCAACCCGCCTGTACAACATCTCCATTTCCCATTACATCTCTGGGATCAAATGCTTCTTCACCGGGCCCGTCCGATCTGCTTAACGTAAAATGGAGCCATACTGTAAACCGTTTGATCAGGATAGAAAGAGCAAGGGGCTTTGTTTTCGTTGTGGTGACAAGTGGAATCCTGGTCACAGATGTAAGGGCAGAGAATTCAAGTATATGGTTATGGATGAAGGTTTGTAGACCTTTTAGTCGACTAACTAGCGTTCCTCCAACTGAAACAGGGAAAAAGATAGAAGAATCAGATGAGGATGAAGTAAAAGAATTACTTTGGTTGTCGTTGCAGTCGATGGCAAGTTTAACAACTGTAAGATCCATGAGGGTGAGAGGAAAGATTGCAGGTCAAGAAGTCATTGTTTTAATTGATTCATGGGCTACAAACAATTTCATAGCAGAGAGTGTAGCACATCGGTGTGGTATGCAAAATCACAAAAACTCATGAATTTTGGTTTCTATTGAAAATGGTCAAGTCGTTCCAAGTGCTGGGAAATGCAGCGGAGTATAGCTAACGGTCCAATATGTGCCGATACGTGAGGACTTATTCCTGGAACCACGGATATAGTTATAGGTTATGTGTGGTTGGCCACTCTAGGTGACACCAGAATGAATTGGGGAAGACACACCCTTAGTTTCCATAGGGAAGATTAGTGGATTACCTGAGCAGGCAATCTGTCACTGGTGCAAGCTCAAATCTCTCAATTCAATGGAGAGGATAGTCAAAGAGGGAAGGAAGGCTGGAGGAACCCCTAGAGCTCACCGCACTGTTTGCAGGAGGAATTAAGACTCCAAATTTTTCTGAAAATACTCAAGTGAAACATTTGTTGGAATGGCATGGAAACGTGTTTGAGATGCTGCAATGATTACCCCCAAATCGTGGCAGGGAACATGCTATCAACCTTAAGGAATGAGCAGAAACAGTTAACATCTGTCCTTACCAGTATACATAACTCAGAATGATGAGATTGCAAAATCGGTTTGGGAGATGTTAGAGGTAGGGATCATCTAGCCGAGCGTCAGTCCATAATCAAGTCCAGTTTTGCTCGTCCAAAAGAAGGATGAAGGATGGAGATTCTGCATGGATTACCAAGCCTTAAACAAGCTCACGATACCAGACATGTACCCAAATTCCAATGATCGAGGAACTGTTGGATGTGTTGATTCATAATCTCACTAGTAAAGTTGCCTTTGGAATTGGATGTTAAGTCCGATCTTGGTACTTTCGCTAAAGTTTGTTGACATTTACCACTCTAGAATAGATTTCTTTATTGGAGTCCCCATCCGAGTAATGAACTATAAAATTTACTTCTCTCCGGACGCCTCACTATCTTGTCCAGGTGTTTCATTGGCTTCGACGGCTGGACTTTCATCTCTAGATACTCTTTCTGGCTTCATTCACGGATCTTGCAACTATAGAAGGATCAGGATTTGATCCCGTTTCACCTTCTAATTTGGCTAGATAATTGCCAAACCCAGCTGGAACTATTTCCTTTACACCCTCTACTACAGTTTACTTTTTAGCTAGGCCTATCAAACGTGGCGTTTTACGCCCAAGGAACGCCTTCTATTTGACATCTTTTTTACCTGCGGTAAACCATCCATTGATTAGGGAACTATTGAAGCTTTTAAAGCAGTCCTCTCCACTGCTCCAACATCTGATGGAAAGGAAGGAAGTCCACTACGGTATGGAGGAAGTAATTGGATAAACTGATACAACAGGCCAATCAAAGCAATCATCTGCCGCTTTCGTAAGTCAATTTCTCAGCTATGGCTATTATTGATTTTCATTAACTGGGCTTTCTAATGGAATAGTTTACCTTTACTTTGAACTGTAAGGTATTGAATAGACTTCCACGTATTCATTTTTTGAATATCTCTTCCATTGCTTGTTAGCATTGGCTATCAGTCAATTCCGATTCTTTTCCTTAAAAGTATTTTATATCTTTCATTGACTAGAGTGACTTGGATCTATCTTATGAAATAAATGTAAAATAAAGAGGCCGGGTAAATCTGAATTAGGTCTTACGATGACTTCTACAACTGCTAACTTTATTATTACTTTAGCGTTAGGCTATCCGATCTGTGAATGATGTCTGAAATAGCTGTTGTGTGGGTCATTCGTTGTAGTTACGTCCTCAGAATCTCGCCTTTTAGTGCTTGGACGTCGTTTGAACTTTCCCACCTATAGTACAAAAGATGTTTCCTGTCTATTAGGGCTTCGCTCATGTTTCTTAGCCTATTCGGGTCCTTGCTTTAATCTTCATTGGGCACTATATGGTCTTTGGGTTAAAGTAATAATCCAGTGATCTCGTGCCACTGCCAGTGCCTTTATCATTTTACTAATCAAGAGAAGCCCTAGTTTCTTAGTCTATTCGGGTCCTTGCTTCTTCACCCGTTCCGCTATCTTCACATTCATGACACTTGGCCTGTGGCTTTTTAATTTTCTTTTCATATTTCAAATCCCATTCTCCCTTACGTGTGTTGAAGCTTCCAGTTTTTTAAAATAATTCTGGCAATCATACTGACTTTTTCTTCAAGATCGATTGTTTGATCCTTTTCTCGATTGACCTTTACCTATAGAATTGTTTTTTTGTTTTATTTAAGTTCATAGGCTTGCATCATTCCGACCACCTTGTCAAACTTCATTTCAACATATGTGAGTGACACTTCAATTGCTAACTTATGTGTTTGGTATTTTTCTGGACAACACTGTATAAATTTTTTCAGCAGGTTCTTATCATTGTACTTCTTCCCGAGTACTAGTGTTTCATTCACGATTGAGCTAAGTTTCCAGCTGAAGGATTCAACAAAGTCATCATTACTCATTGTAAGTGTTTCAAACTAAGATGCCAATATGTCAATGAGTGTGTGCTTCCAACATTGCTCATTTCTTCGTAAGATATTTTTAGTGGATCCCAACCTTCCTTAGTAGTTGAACACTCTTGCACTTTTTTGAACTGATCTTTGATCAATGATTTCTTGATAACTGGGAGAGTCTTTAAATTATACTTTGACATGATTTGCTCTTCTGCTGTCCAGTCCCTCTTAGACTTAGGAATTATACTCTGAATTTCAGTTTTTTGCATTCGTTTTGTCCATCCTTCTTCTATCACTGTACATACATCCTCGTCTATACCATTGATCAATGCCTTTATTTGGATATTCCACCATCTGAAGTTCTCTGTCTTGAGTAGTAGTAGCTTTTCAAAGCCAAAGTGCTGCGAGTTTTCCGTACTTGTCTATTAATACCACCTTTTTATATTTAAAAAGTAAATATTCTTACTATATGTAGGCTATGATATCAATTGGTAGTATAGAATAACCTTAACAACATACAAAATAACAACAGATATCTTTTATTCACTCAAAAACTTGTTAAGTTTAGTTTTTACAATCTAATAATTCTTATTTTACCCAAAATATCTTATAATCTGTTGTTTTGATCCAATCAAGACATAACACAATTTTCCTTGAATTGCAATCAATAACAAACACTCAAAGAGTCCATAATCCTAAAAAAGACTTAGTGATCCTTTCACATCTTGCTCTCCTCTCTTTTTTCATGTCAGCTCTAGTTTCTCTTTGTTTTTCTTAAATACAAGAGGAACATCAACACTTCTTGGAATCTTTCCATTTTCTTAATAAAGAAAGTTTTCGGATTACCCAATGCTCGCGAGCACTTTATTTCGTCATATCAAGATACTTGATTTGAGTTTCTTGTTTTGACTTGATCTTGTTTCTACTATATCTTAAACATATACTTTCTAAAAACGTTCAGTTAATACCCATACTATATTTTTTTTAACTCACTATGTTAACGTATAGTAAAGATGGAGTGTTAAATATACATTCCACAAATTGAAAAACATAAAAAAGTTAGAGCAAATCATGTTACAGAAGTAACAATAGACCATAGCACATGAGAAACAAGGCACAAAGCTCAGAATCAGATCGAAGAGTAACAAGCATTAAGGCATCTCCATCTAAAAAAATATCACTCAACCAAGCTGGTGAACCAGTACGACTCATAGGATTGAGTAAAATTTTCTACTGTGGCAGTCCGAGTTATGCACGAAGCGCCTTTATTTGCAGTTGGAGCTTATCACTCTAACTTTGAAACACCCACGACATTTAAACTTTAAGAAAGATCACCAGTAAAGGATCTATTCAAAATGACCGATGAGAGTTTGAAACTATTCAAAATGACCGATGAGATTTTGAAACTATTCAAAATGACCGATGAGAATTTGAAAATATTCAAAACGTCAAGATCATAGAGATGAAAATAAAATTTAGCTTTCGCAAAGATATTCACAGCAATCAAATAATCTACTATGGGGCAGAACAACACTATTACTATCTCTATTCACCAAAACCGCCCAGTAAATTATTTCTACTCAAACTAGAAATATCTTATATTTTTGGAATTTGTTTTAACACACTATATTCCTTCTATAGCCCCATATATGGACGTGTCAACCCTAGGCCCAAATGAAGCTTTAATCCTAGACAAAGACACCGAGCAGGAAACCACAATCTCGCCAGTAGGCGAGATATGGATTGACCTGAAACAAATATAAAGCATAGCATTTATTATATAAACAGTCTTATAGCTATGAATTGCACGAACTTTTCCCATACATAACTAAGTGTAATTTCAACTCTCTAGGGCTTTCTTCTACTTATTTCATTTATATCAATCTATTTAGGTTTTATGTTTATTGTGTTCATTCGAATGCTCTTAACAAGATCCAATCCTTGTTATTTTTCCTTACGTCTAATTCATATTACAAATATCGAGTGTGAGATTTGACTACCACATTTTGACTCCGTTTATGATGATATAACAGTTGGAATCTCTAATACTGCTAGTCGATGATGAACTCTCCTATTAATGCTGTGCCACAACCTCTCTAAGATCAAGCCCCCACTCACACATCGCAAATCCTCAAGAGACATTAGGTTCCCACTTTCATGCTCCTCTGGCACAAAATGAAACACCCCATCCTAGACTTCTAATACGTAGAGGTTGTTTCTTAAGATATTCGAGCCTAAGTTTTACATTTTCGGTCCAAGTACGGATTTATATTATGAGATTCATAGTTTAGAGTCGATATGCAATCAATAACATAAATGATCTGGATTTTTATTTATATATAACTTAAGATTCGTACAAGACATACACTATGCCTGAAGGTTGTACATGTTTGAATGATTCTAACTACAAAATCTAGTGCCCTAACTCATTTTTGAAGAATTAGATCTTTGCATAATGGTCTACGGTTTCAACCCTCAAACACCTTTGGAGCAAACACCACTCCCACCAGCAGAGATGACCAACTTCAATGGAGCATCTAAGGCATAGTTCATCAAGAAGATACACCGGAAGGTAGCAGAGAACTTGGAGAAGAGGATCGGACAGTACGTGATGCACGCCAACAAGGGGAGAAGAGAGATGATTTTTCAACCAGACGATTGGGTGTGGCTACACCTATGGCAAGAGAGGTTCCCCAACCTATGGAGTTCCAAGCTGGCCCCAAGAGGAGATGGACCATTCAGAGTGCTGGAGAGGATGAACAACAACGCCTATCGGATTGAACTTCCAAATGAGTTTAATGTATCTAACACATTCAATGTAATTGATTTAGCTCTTTTCCTTGCAGATGAGCCAGTTTTGAGATCAAACCTACTGAAGGGGGACGGGATGATGAGGGCATCAGATCGTCTGGCTGTCTAGAAGACCAGAATGGCCGACCCGAATGCTTGCCCAAGACAGCCGGGCCATTTGGCGTGTCTACCGGCCCAAGCGATACCGCCGGCCCCATGATCAGCCGGGCCGGGCCGGCCAACTTTTCCAGAGAAGAGGCTCAAACCTCCGGCCCAACTGGCTGCAACGTGAACAAAACCGCCGGCCCAACTGGTGATGCCGCCGGCTCAGAAATCAATCTTGCCGGGTCCGATGACAACTCGGCCAGCTCCTCACACAGTCCAGCCGATTCAGCCGATTGCACCACCATTCCCACATGTACACAAGGAGAATCGGATCAGCTAAGCTACCAGCTTCAAGGCATATGAACCTGGATGAAGTCTCTACACCAGTGGTGCCACCAGGAGCCATGGCAAGGAGCATAACAAGGGCACTCTTCCACAAGTTCCGTTTGTGGGTAGACAAGCTCCTAGAAGATCATCGACAAGGAGCATTGGGCCAAGAGTACAAGGAAGAGTCCAAAGGCTTCTCAACATTGCAAAGGACTCCAAAGACTTAGGCTTTCGTGGCAAAAGAAGTCAAGGCCCAACAATTCATAACCCTACTCCAAGTCGAAGACTAGGAGCCAGGCCCGTGCATGCCACAAGGTCGGCCACCTTCCATTTCTTGGCCGAAAGGTAAGAATGGTAAGTTTTCAATTATATACTTGCCTTTTCTGTTTTGCAGGGTAGGAATTAGAAGTTTTACATTTTTTAGTCAAGAACAATTTATGTAGTTGTTCTTTTTCGGTTATTTTGAGTCGACCCTAGAAGGTCAAGGCTGCCGAGCATATTAATAAGGCTCCTTCAGCATTGTAGTTCGATAACTTTTTGATATTAATAAAGATAGAACTTTCTTCCTAAGAGTTTCTCCTAAAGCTCTTGCGCTTAGAACCCTAGTTGAGACCAGTCCTCCTCGCTTATAAGTTGTGATTTATCACGAGATTCATCACCCCTCATGTGGTTCACTGCACCTCTCCATCCAATACCCACCAGAAAACCCCCATCTAGAAGCCCAAGGCTGAGTTTCTCGCCTAATCTTCTCGAAGCAGCCCACGTGTGTTACGGCCTTGATTCAAGGCTTGTATCACTAGGAGTCACCAATCCCAATAGTACTCTCACCCAAGCACGATTAACTGCAGAGTTCTGATGGGATCCGGTGCATTGGTGTCGGTATGATCGAACCTGGTAGTACATGTCATGTAATTATATATATGTTCTTCATCCAATTTTTTTGCAATGATTCTTCCTAAGCTCCACTTGATAATTAAAGCTCCACACGATGTGTGTGCTTCACCTAGGTGGTTGAAATGTATTGAATCAGCAATGCGATGTGATGTGATCATCAAACCAGGCAACAACCAAGGAAAAGCGGAACCAGTCCACGAGCCTTGTTCAGCTCAGATGAGAAACAAGATACTTTTCAGCCAAACGATCACTTGGAATTCATTCTTAGATCAATAAGAGCATGCCTCGAAGTGGAATCAGTCCAATGTATCTGTGAACGTGTGCGCTTAGTGTAACAAGTCAATGACGTTTGAGCTTGTTCAAGATTGTTTAAGGTGAACTTGAGAATGCATCTAAAAGATCTTCTAATAGAGACACAAATTATAGTAGTCGCTATATCACTACTTGATACAGTTATCTATTTTAGTAGTTTTTGCATTTTCAGGCAAAAAATGCATATTTCGCTTATGCATCGTTACTTAACCTTTGGGCTGCATCTCTAGTCAATCACGAGATGTAGTTTTGTGACTCTTTAACCACCCCTGAATGTTTACTGAATCATTGCATATATATACACCGCTCAATAGTAGCCTTCATCCGCCGCATGCTTGACATGTTAAAGTCCCTCTATGGGTTCACCGCCGATGAAGTAAGCAAGAACTCCACTCTTGTAGATCGCCTTCCAATTGTTTTCTGGTATAACTAAAAATGCAAAATCAAAAACTGCATCAAGCAGTGATAGAGAAATTAAAATAATACGTGTCTCTATTAGAAAATCTTTTAGATGCACTCTCAAGTCACACATTAAACGACCTTGAACAAGTTCAAGATGCCCTTGACTTGTTACACTAACCTCACACATTCACAAGATTACACACAATCTTGGAACACCTCACCAAAATCTTTTTATCCCTTTAGTTTTGTCTTCTATTTTAGAAACCCAAAACTCTTGAATAAAAGCTCTCTATTATGAGTGTTAGGTTGCCACAATGTTTTGGTTCCTTATTTATCTTTGTTGTTTCGTGCAAAACCTAGATATAACTTTCTTTTTTCTCATAATTCTCATGTATCCTTTTATTGTAAAGTTTCTTTATTGTTTACATAAGAATAAGAACATCCCTTAAAATTCGAATTTACTCCTTTTTTGCAAACTTCTACTCCTAATCCAGGCCTGTTAGATCATTATATATGGACTTCATGAAATTCAGCTTCTTCATTTTTCTATTCGTCATTGCATGATTTCTTCACTTACTCCATTGTAGTATTTCCCAGTTAATTTAATAATGTTTGCAACCTATTGTATCTTCAATAACAGTTAAGGTGATAGCCTCCCTCTACACATGTAAAAATATTCATATCTCCCTTAGAATTTTGAAAGTTCAACTGCCTTCCAATTGTTTCTGGTTCAACATTTGCGCTTACGTCTCGCAAGATTTTTTGGATCAATTCCTCATGAAGAGAGTTGATAGACATCTTGAATTGGTTGTAACCCTAGAATCTTGTGTTAATAGTTGGGATGTTCCTAAACAAGTTCTAATCAATTCTACATAAATATATACCAAACTCTTGTTCCGATGGCCAATCAGTTATTAATGTCTCCAAAGATATTGGGATTTTCAAATTTTATACATTCATCAAAAGCCTTTTCATCGATTGAGAAACTCAAAAGACTATATTAGTATCATTTATATAAATTATAAAGACAGTGTTTAGTTTCTCATAAAGCAACATATGTCACAAGATTGGTTGCGAGTTCGGCTAGACTTCGTACAAACGTTACATAAATTTTTCTATATATTCGTTATGAGAACATCTTTTAACCCATCATGATAATTTAATAATTAATTAAAGCCTTTTCTTAAGAGCGTCTTTATCGGTTGGGGAAATTCAAAAGACCATATTATATTCATTTATATAATTTATAAAAAAACATGTGGCCTCCTTCTAGAAACTCTATTAACATATATCTTTTCTTTTTAATAATACACGACTATTCATAGACATGAAAAGTGGTTACCTACACCCTGCATGATTCCTTATCTCCTTTTACAATGTCAGAACTTTGCTATTGTTTTTTGGGAAGAAATAATAGAATAAACTGAATTCCTTCTTAATTATTTTTTAACCTTAATTTTTTCTTAATTAATAAAATAATTTGGTTATCGAATGTACCCTTAATCATCGTAGTTAGAAAAAACATAAAATATCATTACTATTCCTGAGAATTTGTTGACACATCAGCATAAAAATCGGTTTTATTTCGAAAATACCACAAAAATTCAGAAATATCAAAATAAATCTGGTACGGAAAATCTGCCGCAGTTTTTTACATAATAGCCGTACACTTATTAAGTCTGTGACATACTTATTAAGTCTCTCACAGATTTAATAAGTCTGTCGCATACTTTTATAAGTATGTCACAGACTTTTATAAGTCTACCATCATATTTATAAAGTCTATGACAGATTTATTTTGTATTACGTAATCGTATACAGTTTCTATAAGTATGTGGCAGACATAATGTCATATGACAACAAAATTATTAAGTATGTGGTCATACAGAGTAAGTGTACCACATATTTATTTTCTGATTTTTGGAAAAACAACCTCGCAGATTTATTTTTCTAATGGCAGGTTTACATTAAATCTGTTATTGAAGAAGATTCACAAAATAATTACTAGACTAACATTTCGACTTGGCAGATTTTTTTAACGACAAAACAGATTTTCATTAAATCTATCTGTTATGGTATTTTGGATTTCCTGCACTAAGGAGCAGATTTAAGTAGAACTAAACTAACTCTTTGGATTTTATATACATAGCAGACTTTTGGATCATTACATACATGTAATGACAGACTTATTAATTTTCAATATGTCAATTTTAACCCTCTTTGAAAATCATATATGAGGCGATTCTAGGGTTAGCCACCACGTCTTCGTCAACCTCGAGCACATCAAATTTTTCAGCTTAACTGAAAAGAATTAATTTTTACTCATTTTCTTCACATTCGTTCTCATAAAAAAAATTTCTATTTCAATATTTTAAATGGAAGACATAATTCTTGTTTGTGGTGAATGGATTTTTGAGAAAAATCGATGGTCATTCAATGTCGACAACAATAAAGGGTGTAAAATCTTATCCGCAAATGCGAAGACACATTTCGAAGACTTGTTGATGATGGTTTATGAAGAATATGAGGTCGATATAAATTAGTATGATGTTGAATTAAGCTATATGTTTCCGAAGAAGATGTTGTTGAAACTACCAGTCGACACACCTCCGGTGAAAATGGGAAGGTGTCGACAGCTTCATAGGTATGATTAAAACCGAGGCAATTTGGTTATGTGGGGAGGTTAGAGAGAAAGAGAAAGCAAAAATTGACAGTCTGTCAATTCATTTTGCGACGATGAATATTTTAACTATGAATATCGACACGAGAAGGTTGGCGATGATCAACACGACGAAGAACCAACTGCTGAAGTGGTTTCACCATGCAAAGACGATGAAGATGAGGAGTTTTGATTTGATTACTGTAATGATTCTTATGGAGCAAGCTCTGATGATGAAGACTTTAGTGTTTACGAAAGGCTTTCGCAAAGTGAAGAAGATGAGATTCCAAAATTACCGCCCAAGAAAAGAGTATCAAAAGGTGGTAATAACGAAGAACAAATTGGTAATGCTAATTTGATAGAGTTGGCTTCCTTGAATCTTGCTGTAGGACAAATTTATGAGACAAAAAATGCATTAGTTACTAGATTAAAGATTTTATTGGTTCTACATCAATTCGATTTTGATGTATATAAATCAACCCCAGTGATTTAAATCGTAAAATGCTGGGTGAGAGACTACAGTTGGATAGTACGAGCTACACCGGTTGGGAACACACCACAATTTACAATTAGAAAACTCGTTTCAAACTATACATATTCTGTTACAATGCGATCAGGGCGTATGCGACAAGCAATTCCTGAAATTCTTGGTGCTTTATACAAAGATTTTTTAGGTGGTGTTGGTTCTAAAGTTTATCCATGTCATGTTGCTGATGCATTGCATATGATATTTGGTATCAAGATTCATAAATATGTTGACAGTTAATTTATGGTTTGTGACAGTTTTCTATACTTTTGACAGATTTATTTTAATATATAAGGTCACAGTTTTATTGTAATTGGTGGCAGATTTATTTTTATACAATCACAATTTTTGGTAGTTATGGCAGATTTATTTTATTACAGTGGGTGACAGTTGTTTGATAGTTGTGGCAAAGTTATTTTAATACAGTCACGGGTTTTTGGTAGTTATGGCAGATTTATTTTAATATGGTGGCAGTTTTTTTGGTGTAGTTGCCTTACTAGAAAGCGTATCAAACACTTAGAGATGCATGATTTTTGGTAAGGGGTTCTCTGGAAAGAGGTTATGAAGAATTACGTACTTACTTGTATATGATCAGAAGAGATAATCCTAGAACACTTATTCTTCTAGAAGTTGATGAACTCGAAAGTTTCAAGTACGTTTTATTGCGTTTAGTGCTAGATTGAATGGATTTCATTTCATGCGTAAAGTTGTTGTGGTGGATGGTACGTTCATGCAAGGGACATATAAAGGGACAATTCTCATCGCAACTTCCTAGGATGGAAATTTTCAAATATTTCCCATAGCTTTTGCAGTAATTGATACAGAGAATAATTGATTTCATAGAATGGTTCTTTAGGCAGCTTAGTTGTGTTATATCCGATGAAGGTCTTGCAATTATATCTGATAGGCATCGATCAATTGGTAATGCAATTGGAAAGATATATCTGATGTCTTGTCGGGGAATTTGCACATACCATCTTTATAAGAATATAATATAACGGTATAGAGGTGCTGCTGCATTTCGTTTAGTGAAAAAGACGGCGAATGCATTTCGAATTTTGGATTTTGAGACAATATTTGATGAAATACACGACTTAAATCCAGCATTGCATAACTATTTGGTAAATGTTGACGTGAAGATGTGGTCTTGTGTTCATTTCTCTCGGGATCGGTACAACATCACCATATCAAACATATGTGAATCCCTTAATAAAGTTCTTTCGGAAGTTAGGACTTTACCTATTGTAGAAATGCTAGATAATGTGCGGTTAATGATGACAAGATGGTTTGCAGAACGCAGGAATTATGCATGTAGAATGAAAAAAACTCTCACTCGTGATGTTGAAAAGATGTTGGAGGTAATATTGAACAAGTTCATAGATTTGTATGTATTTCTATTTTTATTACTAATGTTTTATTTTCCTTAGGGATGGCTTCTATATGCTAAACGACTTAATGTACAAGTGATCGACGTTGATCAGATTTAGGTTACAGGTGTCTCATTTTTGCATGTAGTAAACTTTACGGAGAAAAAATGCACATGTCGCATATTTAATTTGGAGAAACTACCATGGGTACATGCAATTGCAGCAGTAGAGGCACGAAAAATATATCGTATATCACTTTGTAATCCTTATTACTTTACGACCTATTTGTATAATGCGTATGCGACATCAGTTATAACCAGAGATGTCACATCACCTGCTCTGGTCCATATCATAGAGAAAGTGTGTTTGTCACCTTTGGTTCGCTAGCAGCCAGGACGTCCGAAAAATTCAAGGATAAAATCTGCCTTATAGAAAGCTGTAGAGAAGAAACGGCTCCGGAAAGAACATGCATGTTCCAAATGCAATGCAACTGGATATAATTATAAAACGTGTTAGGCTCGAGAGCCATTTTTGTGATTTCCAACATTTGATTGCACTTGCAATGTTAAACTTGTAATATTAAACTTGTAATGTTAAACTTGTAATGTTAAATTTCTAATATAAATCTGCCATCTCTAACAATAAGTATGTCATAATAACAATAAATCTACCTATAGTAACAAATAAGTCGGCCATGAGTAAAATATAAGTCTGCCATCAGTAACATAAAAGTCTACCGTTGTTAACTAAAAAGTCTATCATCGTAGACTAATAAGTTTGCCACTATTACCATATAAGTCTACAATGTTAATTATTAAGTATGCATCTTGAACTAATAAGTCTGTAATATCTACTTAAACAAGTAAAAAATGTAGCACCAATCAAGATTAAACCTACCACTATCGCTTTCAGTTTCGCAATCTCATTGGCATTGTTCTGAATCTTAACACGCATAATCTCCAAATTAGTATCACAAGGACATCTCCTTGTGTGCTCTTCATTCCAGAACCCTAAGATAGTTAATTCCTCTGCAATAGCTTCATCCCACCATATGTGAATGTGGTATATATCTAGGATCTTCATGCAGTCGACACGTAAAGAATCTTATCCCTGGATCGGTTGCTATATAAGATGTCAAAAATCTACTTCTCCACCACATGAACACCTAGTTGGGTTTCTAAATTTAGCATCAACTCTGCAACATCCACTGCTAATGGTTCCGTTGGAGGAAGAGCTTTGACTGTAGTTGTATCTTCCCATACCACTATAAATACACAACGCGAGTACATCGAATCAAAACCCCAAGTAAATAGAATCCAAAACGCAAGTACATCGAACTTACCAAAATCGAATCAATAAATCAAATCCAAAACCCCGAGTAAATCAAATCCAAAACGCGAATAACTAATCAAATCCCAAAATCAAATCGAATAGAATAAACAAATCCGGGACCCAAGAGGAGAAGATGAGCTAACCTTAGAATTTGGGGGAAAATAAATAGGGACCCACCCAGTTCATATAAAACCCGATAAGTTTAGATTTCAGGGTATAGAATAGAGACTCTATAGAATAAGAGATACAATTATGTAAGTCTATCATTAGAATTAAGATTTTTAGGGATTACATATTATAATTGATTGTAGATTTTAAAGTTTAGATAGATTTTTAGGGATTACATATTGTAATTGATTGTAGATTTTAGAGTTTAGATATAATATTTTTAGGTTTATAGATCGTAATTGCTACTTTACAATAATATTTATGGTATAGCAAGCTACAAATATTGAAATATTTTTTAGGGTATAGCAAATAACCAATAAGTCTACCATCACAAACTATCAAATTATAAATAAATCTATCATCGAAATAACGTTTAGCGTATCGCTATACTCTAAAATAATCAATAAGTCTGCTATGAAATCCAACAAGTTTACCATGAAAGTCATCCTAACGATGATAGATTACAAATCTACAGCCAAAAAATAAGTCTATCATCATTAACAAATAAGTATGTGATCATAAATTAATTAAGTCTCCCACCAAACTTGTAAAAAATCTATCATTGTGAATCTATCAAAAACGGAATTCTGAACTCACAAGCATACGGTAAGGGGTTTGATAAATGAAACGAGGCTTCCACAACCACGTCAAGTATTTCAATAGCCAACTTCTAATGCAATGCCAGGATGTTCTCGTCATTCAAACCATCAAATATACACCCAAGAGCAAGACACTCAATGTATTTGATAGCATACACACCACAATCTCCTGGAACAAAGTTTCAAGTAACATTCTTCAATCTTGTAACCCTAAATTGCTTCTCAGTCTTCTTCCGAGTGTTAGAAGAAACCCATTTGTTCAACATAATGGGAATCATTCGTCCTTGAATCATGATGTATGGCACCATTAACCATTTGTCTATAGCTATCTTCAAAAACAAATTTCTTGGGATCTTCATTGAACTTCACGTAGTCATGTACCGAAGAATTCATGAAACAAGGGATTAGAAAATCAATACGTGAAGACGGATATGGAGATGGACTGCGCATGGACCGCTTACGAAACATAGTCATCACAGAACATAGATGTTGTAATAAAAAAAACAAATTACTACAGTTAAACAAACCTGCTATCAAAATAAAACATATCCTAAATAAAACTTCCATGATAAAAATTAAATTTTCTATTAATATAAAACATATTGAAAATAAAACTACCACTCCAAAAAACAAAACCATCATTGACAAAAAACATCTGCTAGCAAAATACAACAAATATGCCATCAAAATAGAACAAATCTACCATCAAAATAAAACAAATCTGCCATTTAATAAATCTTCCACCTAAACAAAACTACCATCAAATAAACCAAGTAATAACGTACCGTATCACCAAACCAGCCATAATCAGATTTAGGCCATTTATCCCTTGGAGTAATAATTATTCTGTAGAATTCAACTCCCGAATCACATGATTCAATTGGTTTGTTCCTATATAAGCTAAGAAATTATATACGGGAGAAGATTAATAATATAAGAATAACATACTCATCACGTTCTATGAATTCCATTAATTTCCTTAGCTTATGCTCTTCAACTGGGGCAAACGGATCGTATGCTGTTGGTGAAGGGGTTACCCCTTGCAAAAATTTATGCACCGGGGCAAAAAATTAATTTGAATTTTTTGGTGGTGGTGGTGGTGGGTTTACACTTTTCACAACAACTCTCTTCATTGTAGAATTCCCTTCAAAATGGCTTCTTTGGGTTCTCGCCAATTGCGGTTGACGTTTTCCTAAGTCTGCTTTGTCATCCAAAGCTTTTATTTGACTTACCATAGCATCTAAAGCTTTACCAAATGATTTGTTTGACTCCCGGACATTGGGGTCGGAAAACGTTTATGCAGACAATTCGTTATCTTGAACAACAAGTTATTTCTTTTTTAATAAATTGGATTTCTTTACAATAGGGGTTCTCACATCTGGTTGTGACCCACTTTTGTTAACTGGGGTTCTCACGTTACCTGGGGTTCTCACATCCTCTTTTGACCCACTCTTGTTACATGGGGTTCTCGTACTTGGGGATCTAGCATCCTCAAGAGTTCTTGTCCTCGCATCATCAACCTTCTCTCCTCTGTTCTTAGATTGATCGTACTTTTTTTTTTACAACACAAAGAATTGGAGTCTCATCGTGTGATGTAGCTCGCATTGTTGCTATCCAAAACTACACATAAGGTAATAAGAACAATAAGTCTGCCAACATAAAAAAATGTACAAGTAAAACTGTGTTAAACGAACTATATGTATGTCACCACGTATGACATAACAAATATGTCACATAATAAAACATGACAAATAAGTCTGCTACCACATATAGTAAAATAAGAAATTTGTCACATAATAAAACATGACAAACAAGTCTGCTACCACATAATAAAACATGACAAACAAGTCTGCTACCACATAATAAAACATGACAAACAAGTCTGCTACCACATATATACAAAATCTGCCACAGTAAAATAACAAATTTGTCATAATATAAAACAAAAACAAGCCTGTCACGTAAACAACCTGTCATGACTATAAAAAACTACCACCAATTTAAAAACGAAAAAACTACATGCCATTTCTTTGTTGTTTGCTCCATCCTCTCCAGGTTCATGAGCACTCGACATTGCATCATCTCTTGGTCCCATAGCTGCATTGACATGCTCAACAAATTTCTCTAGATTTAAAATCTTCTCACGAAACTCTCTTTCCAACAAAGTCACTTTCTCATCAATTAGATTCACTTTTGCTTCTAAACCTTCAATCTTGGAAGTCAGAAGCCTTACAATTTCAGAAACACCAGTGATAATCATTCCGTCACTCCAAGAACTTTTCCCACCGGATCCTTCATAACAAGTTTTTTTTTTCATTTTTCTTTTTCTTCAACGATTCACGAGGTTCACTTTTTTCAGAATCACCAACAACTTTCCTTTTCTTCGTCTTGGTCATTGGGGGTGATACATCTACTTGATCCGATGCGGTTTCATCCAATAGATCATGCAGTATATCCATGATCAAATTGTCCAGCTTTGGATCTTCTTCTTCATTGTCCCATTTGGGATATATCTCTTCTTCTTTTTTACTAATTAAATTTCTCACACGTACCTCATTGTGAGCTTTCTTTTCTTCAGCGATAAAATCATCAAACTCAAACCTTTTACGGGATCCACCCCAAGAAAGAATAGGAACTTCTTTTGTTTTTTTTGTTCTCATACAACTCACCTAATCCAAGAACTGATTCGTATGCCCAAATCAGCAAAGCATGAACACATCCATGTATTGTGTACATCTTCTTTACATCAAAGACAGACATTTTTACAGACTCAATCAAACTTGTAAAAGCAACATGGCCACAAAGATAACTATCAAACCTCTCAGCATCAAACACTCTTTTAGCACTATTCAAAAGAATTCTACTATTAGGAGAAATGCCATACACCCCAAAAGACAAAATGGCAAGGCAACCTATCATTCTCCTCTTCTCAAAACTCCAATCCTTACATTCATCCAACACCTGTAGCACATGGCTAAGGCTAGATCCTTCAACACTAGAAACATTAAGTTCTTCCCAAAACTCTCTATGGTCAACATCCCAATCATCTGAAACAATTTCATCACAGTTTAAACCTGTGATTTTAGAAAATTCGTAGAGAGAAAACCTGATTGGACGACCACTTATCAAGGACCACATCTCATTTCTTCCCTCAATCACCAACTGATGTGTTAGGAAGTAATGCACAACTTTCGCAGACCAAATGAACTCTATTTCTTTTAGCTTGATAAAAGCACCAACTGCTAAATTTCTCAGGAAATTCCCAACATCAACACCAACTGCTTCCTCTATTAATTCTAAGTTGGACAGAAAACAGTTGTGGTTCATACTCTGGTTTTGAATTGGCGCTTTATCCTCTGGATAAAGACGCATGGGATAATTCTTCTTCACTGAATTCTTCATACCTAACAAAATTTTTTTTGAACAATAAGTCTACCATTAAATAAAAATAAGTTTGTCATCCAATACAAATAAGTCTACCATGACTATCTGTTGTGAAATATTCAGTAAATCTGCGAACACTATCTTTAATAAGTTTGCCACAAAAGTTACTTTAATCAGCAATTTATTTGTTCACGAAATCCGTAAATCTGCCAACAATATCCATTATATCTTCTACCAATATTGAACAATATCAAAAGTTATAAATCTGCCATCATATAAAAACATGTCTACCATCAAAAATACATAAAATTTCCTACCAAAGATTCAAAGGATTCATGAAATATCGATTAAATATGCTATAAAAAATTTTAAATCTTCTATAAAAAAACTGTAAATCTGCCAACAGATCGGTTCTATTTACAACCTATAATCTAAAAAAAATCTAACACCAAAGCCAAATAAGTTTGCCGTCAATGCAAAATAAAATTTGTCATTAAATAAAATAAATTTGCCATATATATAAAAAACCTGCCATATATACAAATAAGTCTGCCACCATCTTAATATATTTCTCAATACGAGGGAAATTCGAAAACTGTACTTTAATCTAAATGAATGAAAACTTACCGGATTTCATGTTGGAGTTTCACAAAATCTACAACAAACGATGTATATGTTAATAACGAAAGAGGATAGGGTTTCGATTTCGAATGTTTTGTCGATTTATGTCAGAAAACGATTTTTACACAATGCATGCAAAAAAATATGAAAAAGATACCAAAGATGGCAATTGTTAAAATGGAAGAGATGACTTACCGTGATGGAAAACTTGAAAATAAAAGTTCAAACTAACACGAAGTCGGCGAAACACAACGAAAGAAACACCGTAAGTCACAGAGAATGAACACCAACGCGAAGATGCACGAAAATGTCGCCGAGAATGAACACGAACACATAGAAACACGAAAATATCGCCAAGAATGGTGAAATAGTTTTTTGTTTCGGAAATCTGAAGTCAAAATGGAGAAAAGTTTAGGGTTTCGATAACATTTATTAAAACTGAAAAGACACGACCGTACACATAATTACTTATTTAACTTTTTTTACAATACGTAATGGCATAATTGTAAATAAATCATTTTATCATGGTTTTCATAACTTTTAACCAAAGTTTTGGGTAATATGAGTAATCGTGTATAACACGGGGTTATTTGGGTAATTACGAGATGAATGTGGGTCATTATAGTTCATTACTCATTTTTTCTGCTTTAACAAATTTTGTTTCTCATCATAGAATAGATATAATGTATCTTTTCCCTCTTCATAAAATTGAGGTAATGTTTGCTTCTATAAGCAGAACGTCAATAGAAATAAAGTAACATAAAGAAGTTGCTCTCTCAAATTTCTTATTTTCTAACGTAATATCTTAGTTTTTATCACAAGATTGGTTAAAAATTTAGGCTACACTTTGCGAGACATTACATAAATTGTTGTGTTGTTTTACTGTCAAAACGTCTTTAACTCTATCTGGGTGCCTATTTTTTTTTGGTTTTTTTTGCTTTTACAAATTTATTCCAGTCCTTTATAACGCTTTAAAACCCTTCGTCAATTTCTCAAAGTTCCTTCACTAGCTACAACGTTAGGGTTATGGATTTCTATAGTGGGATATGTGTTGGCGCCTGTTAGAAAATCATGGCTCTTTTCTTCTTGTGTTGAATTTGTGTTTAATTTCAAGTTCTTGTAATATCAAAGAGTTTGTGGAGTTTTCTTGGAGCCTGGGGTTGAAGCGGAAGCTTCCTCTCCTCCTCTACATCTTTTGATGAAGAAGCAGACCATTCCGCAGCAGGTACCCATTTCTACGTCTAAAGCTTTTGTTCTTCCAGCTCATGATTCTCCCTCAGGTGATCTTAGGCTCGCACTTACAAAAAAAAGCAAAACAGTTATTTGATCTCTCAGGTTTTAATCTAACGAATCTTGCTGGAAGTGCACAGAAAAACGTAGTAATAGTTAGTGATCGAATCCATAAACACTAATAATTACACTATAATTTTTCGTATGACAACTTTGCTAAAAAAAAGAAAAATATAAAAGTTTTATAGATAAATAATATAAATCTCAATAATTTTTATTGATGTATACTTATAATACGAAAACCGCTAGGTTTACGAAATTTCACAGAGAATCAATACCAATAATTAGATTTTTATTGAGGATATGATTAAATGTCGTTTAGAATTTAGAATACGACTATCTAGCCAAAAAACTGTTCCTTGCACTAAACTAGTATGTCTAATAATCTATCATTTTAAACTGTCGTTTGAACTCAAATTCCTAAACACACATTATTGTTGAAGTTCTAATATGTTCACAAATTACCTTAACATGAGCTCTCATTGGTTAAAGATAATTTGCTCATCTAGGTTTTTCTCAGAAAACCTAAGAACACTTTTGATGCATTCGATTAATCCTAATATTGTAGTCTAATTGATCAGGTTAGACTAAGCAATAATAACAACCTAAATGAAGATCCAGATAAAAATTCATAATTCAAACATCCTAATCTAGTGATTCACGAAATTCCTTGGGAAATCCTAAAACCTAATTAGAGATCTATTTAGACATGAATAACTGTGCACCCAAATTTAAGAAGGGAAAACCCTAAGGCATCTCCTCAGCAGCCGATGATTCAGAAAGGTATAAATATCCTTCTCCAAGGTTGAAGACATTTATCCTGTAACAGAAAAACATGAGAGAGAGAGAGAGATTAGAGAAGAGAGCTTGTTTAGTGAATATTACTGCTTTTACTCTTTGTAAACTTTTCTTTAATAAAAGTCTTTCTTCCTAGAGGTACCATAAGAGAACTCGGGTCCAAAATTGTGTGTCAAAAATTCATAAATATACCTCGCAATTGGTATTGGAGCTTCCAGGTGATTTGAATAGCAGGGTAATTAAGGTGATACAACGGCTTGATCGCACAATGGAAAATTCTAGAATTGAGGTGGACAGATTTGATGGGACATGAGACTTCTCCGTATGGAAAGTCAGAATGCTGGCTCATCTAGGTGTCCTTGGTCTGAAGGACATTCTCACGGATGAAACCCTCAAGTGAGATTACAAAACAAAAGAGGAGTCAGATACGATACAATTACATCAGAAATAGATCTTGAAAAGTTTGAAATATCAAAAAAGGCTAAAAATCTTATCGTAATAAATGTCGACAATCAAGTGTTGAGAAAATTCTCAAACTTTGAAACAACAGCAGCAATGTTGGAAACTCTAAACAAACTCTACATAGAGACCTCCTTGCCAAATCGAATCTACTTGCAGCTTAAGTTTTATACGTTTAAGATATATGAATCTAAAAAAATCGACGCAAACGTAGACGACTTCCTAAAGCTAGTGACCGATATAAACAACATAGGAGTAGAAATTTCAGAAGAAGTACAAACCATTCTTCTTCTGAGCTCCTTGTCTAGCAAGTATGATCAACTCAAAGAGACACTTAAGTACGAAAGAGATACTCTAAGGTTGAATGAAGTCACAACGACAACCAAGTCTAAAGAAAGAGAGCTAATAGAAAGTGGAAAAATTTCTAAATCTCAAAGTGAAGGACTACTCATGGAATCAAGGGGAAGACTAAACAACAAATTTGAGAAAGGAAGCAGGAGCAACTGGATAGGAAGATCTAAAACCAAAGCAAAGTCAAAGTCTAGACCAAGGTACTCAAAACAGTCAAAGGGAAGCTTTATATGTGGGAAAGAAGGATACTAAAAGAGGAATTTTCCAGAGAGGTAAAAACGAGTATCTGAATTGCAAACATGGCAACCGAGCCCAAACAGCCCATGATACTAACAGTTAGTACACTATAGAGTCAAAGGAGGCCTAGGTCATGGACTCATGCTGCTCGTTTCATATAACTCCAAACAAGGAGGTATTGTACAACTTAAAATAATTTTATGGTGACAAATTTCTAATGGCAAACAACACTCACAACAATACAAAAGTAGTAGAAAAGATCAATATTCAAAATCTGGATGGATATGTGGTGATCCTAATAGGTGTTCGATATATGCCGGAGATGGGACGAATTCTAATATCTTCCAGGATGCTAGAAAAGGCAGGCTACAAAAATCAAAGGGAAGACTTCATGATTAACTTTTACAAAGAAATCAGAAGGTACTTTCAAGAAAGTACCAAAACAGTCTCTACTATCTTCAAGGAATCATTTTTAAAAGCGAAGTAGAGCTAAATTTGATATGACAAGAATATGGCACTCAAGATTGGATCATATGAGTCGGAAGAACATGAATGTGCTAGTACAGGAAGGTTATTTGTCAAAGAATCAGGTTGGCAAATTAGAGTTCTGTGAAAGCTGTGTACTCGGAAAGTCTCACAAACAAAATTTCCCATTAGGAAAGCATATTTCCAAAGGAGTTCACATTTAATGCATTTTCACATTTAGTAATCATTTGGTACAGTTACAATGACTAAAGAAATGTGATATTCTAAAATTCAATTAACGGTTTTCCGACGGATATCCGACGGATTTGCTAAAACCGTCGGAACTCCATTGGAAATCTTTAAATGATATACATAACCGACGGATTTCCGACGGTTTTAGCAAATCCGTTGGATATCCATTGGAAAACTATCAATTGAAACGTGGTCAGACTATTTATCAAACATGCACGGGGTTTAAGCCATCCGTCAAAATACTGACGGATTTCCGACGGCTTAAAATTTTATGCGGGAATCATAATTCCCAATGCGAGTTTTTACGAAACTATTAATACAGTCCCGACGAATTCCCGACGGAAATTGCCGTCGGGAATGTGTAATATAAACTACGGTTCAATTTCTTCTCTTCTATCGTGTTTCTCTCCTTCTCTCTGCCTTTTTGCCTCTCCACCGCGGTTTTAGCCTCGCCGCCGATAGTTTTTGCCTCGCCGCCGACTGTTTTTGCCTTGCCGCCGACAGTTTTTGCCTCGCCGCCGATAGTTTTCGCCAGAAGTTTCCTTAACTCGTCCGAAATCATGTAAGTTTTTTCATTATTATAGATAAGGGGGTTGAGAAGTTTCCATAACTGATTGATGCAGTTCTGGAAATAGTTTCCGCTCGTGGTAATGTGATCTATGATTTATGTCGGTTCATTGTAAGTTTTATTATTGTCGTTAGTGTGAGTTTTGAGATTTGATTAGAAGTCGTATTTCATACAATACAAAGTTTTGTTGTAAATCCAAGTACAATTTGGACTTTTGATCCGAGCAAATGACCGTGAGTGGGATGAAATCTCAACTTTGCTTATAACAAAGATTCAATATTGAAAAGAAACCAATCAAGTACCTAAGAAAAGTCAATGTTAGATGATTGAAGATTTCCTCTATATCTCCATTTATTTGTTTCTCAACCCCCTTATCTCTTTTTTCTTTTTATTTTTTCTTCTAGTTTTCTTTGTTGATTTTGCCACTTTTAATTCCAGAAATTCTATGGTTTTTGATTCCAAGAGTTTAAATTAATGATCGAATGTACAAAAAAGGACTTTTCATTTCGCCAATTTCGAAGCTACAGTCTCCTCTTTCTCTGTCTCCCACTCGTGTGTTATTTCTGGATTTTAAATTTCCAATGGTAGTATAGAACTTCAGATTTCTTTTTACTTTTAATCTGCAGTCTTCTAGAAATTTGATTTTTGTGCTTTTCGTACTTTTATTTAAATTAAAGTGAAAATGTTTATTTTCCAAAAACAATTCTTACGATAAATATTGCACTCGATATTTGAGATGCACCACTTTTTATTACTACCCTGATTTGATAATGCTAGGTCTATCAATTGATCATAATAACATCATTTTACAATTCAAGTAAGGCCAATGCAGAGTCTCATCATCTTAATAACAATTTAGGATTTTTTTAAAAATTGTTGCTTTAAGCGGTTGTTTATGTCATTATTATAAAATAGAAACTCAAAAATATGATTTTTTATTTTGGTGGTATATAAATATATTAGTGAATTATTGAATTTGTAACCCATTTTTAAGAGCAATTGATAAAAAATTTTAATAAAATTAGTATCTTTTTAATTTGTATTTTTAAATATAACATTAATTTTTAAAAATAATATAATTTAATATTCAGCAGCCTGGTCGTGAACTTCTCATATTTCTCGATCCGAGACGTCAAAGAAACTCGACATGGTAAATTAAATTTTCTATAATTATATTTAAAATAATTATTTTAATACTATTCTATAATTATATTTTAAATAATTATTTTAATACTATTGTAATAAAAATTTGTAGGTTTGGTATTTCAAACAATGGAATAAGCAAATCTATATTAAAGATGCTTCATTCTCTTTTGAATAAACCATATACCAAATTTCGAGATATTCGGTACGAAAAACGTCAGATTTGGTTCAGGACGTTTGCGGTACATTATTTAAATTTTAAATATATATTTATTTAAATAGTTTTTAATAATATTTTTAGTAATATATACTAAAATTTCGCAGTAAGAATTTACATGGGATCCCATGAACACAAAATTGGTGGAAGAAGCTTTCGAAAAAGAGGTTGCAGTACAATTTTCCCGCCACATGAACGAATGGAAACAAAAATGGAAAAAGAGAAAAGATAAACCAAGAGGGTTGAATGAGTCAGTTTGTAACGACTTTATTCGTTATTGGGAATCTTCCTGCGCTGAGGTCATCTCGAAAACTAATTCGGGAAACCGGAAGAGTGACCGAGGAGACAAAGACATTTATATTCACAATGCCGGATCGACTAGTTTTCTGAGACGAGCCGATCAATTGGTAAATTAATTATTTATTATTATTTAAAAAATTTAAAATTATTAATTTAGAATTTTTTTTAGGCACAAGAAATTGGAGCGTCTCCAGATCACTTGCAACTTCTCGAGGCCGTCCACACGAACAAAAAGACTGGTCGTATCCAAGATGGTCTCGTTAGTGAGATGATCGAAAAAGTAAAAGAGAAAAAGTGATATTCTAACCCAGCAATCTCAAGTTGGTTCTTCATCTTTGGTCGCCGAATTGCCTCGTATTGAGATTAACCGTCTCGTTCTTGATGTAAGTTTTTTTTTAAAATATATAATTAATATTATAATAATTTTCATTAAATTTTCTAATAATATTTTTTTTATTTTTACAAAAAGTACCATTTTTAAATGGTCGTCATCCAGGACTCGGTAGAGTTGCAGATACCGGTGGCGCAACATCTGTAGCTAGAAACAAGGAAAATGAGCATCTAAAAGAAGAAATGACGTCTATGAAAATATAGAGATGAATAATCTCAAAAGTTTTGTAGAAATGATAAAAAATAAATTGCCTGATCACTTTTTTTTGCTCCTCCTTCTCCTCCTGTCCCTCCTTTGTAATTTGTAATTTAAAACAATTATTTAATATTATATTTATATTTATAATATTATTTTTATTAATTCTATGATTATTTTTAAAAATATTTACAAATATTAATTTAATTTATTAAAATAAAAAAATTTATTAATATATTTTTTAATTTATTAAATATTTTTAAAATATAAATATTAAAAAATAGATTTTTTATTTTTTCAATTAATTAGTTGTTTCTGACGGATTATGTCGTCGGAAATTTTTGACGGACGCAGCCGTCGGAAACATGTTGCATATCTCCCGATGGTTATAAACCCTCGTGAAATATCATCGGACCAAATTCCCGATGGAAGATGTCATCGGAAAATGTTCCTCGATAATTCATCAGAAATTCTCGATGGCTGCGGGCCATCGAATATCCGTCGGTTGTTTCCGACAGACACTTCCATCGAAGAACCGTCGGAAGTTTCTAACGGAATAGTTAATCGCCAAGCCATCGGAAATTCCTGATAAATTCCCGATGGAATTTAATTTCCAACAAAATAGTCCCGACAGACTATTTTTATCGGAAATTAGACGAGAATCTGTTTTACCGATGAATTTCCGACGAATATGGCCGTCGGAAATGTGTTGTTGTCTTGTAGTGTTCTTTTTGTTTGTAAGAGGTGGATTCAATCTAACATTATGGTGTATTCTGCTCGAGGAGTGTGAACATCAGATTTAACCCCAAAATTCGAACCAACTAACCGGATTAAGATGAACCCAAAAGAAATCAAACTGGTTATTTTCAAAGAATAAATTATGTAACGGTCAATAAAATTAATTACTTTGATACGAACAATAATCAATTCTATAATAGTCAAGAATTAATTATGTTGTAACCACTACATCCACAATTAATTCTATATTTGCAATTAGTTGTTGATTATAGTACAAAAGGGAGACAACTCTTATGTAATAGGGAGAATCATTCCAAAATAAGACAGAATTTTCAAAGAATTTTCGTGTGAGAGCTTAATAAAATGCATATTTTGTTCTAACATTTAACATCGTCTGTGGAGTTAATCCATCCTAACTTTTAAGGAAAAAATGTCAAGCTGCAACGACGATAATCCAGATTTTTTAGGCACTCTCGGCATATTCTACAGTTCGCATCAAAATGAAATAAAAGGTAAAATTTCGTTATCATTGTTTTGTATTTTGAGGCATACAGTCAGGACGATATAAAATGAATACCTAGAAAATTTTTCTATGGATTTCACAATCCCGAAAACAATATCAAACCCTAAAAGGATAAAAAAAAGGTAAACCGTTAAATAAACGAGGAGTAGTTCTCTAAAATAGCCATCACAACTCAGCAAAATAATTTCAAACCCTAAATAGGGTAAAAAAGGCAAGCAACTCCTCGTATAACACGGATATAGAACCGTTAAATAAACTAGGAACACTTCGCTAAAATTGCAAGATAGCTCAGTAAAATAATATCAAGTCCTAAAAAAGGTAAAAAAAAGCAAGCAGCTAATCGTATAAACACAAATATAGAACCGTTAAATAAACGAGGAGCACTTTCTTAAAATAGCCAACACAACTTGGCAAAATAGTATTAAACCCTAAAAAGGGTAAAAACAACTCCTCGTATAAACATGGATATAGAAACGTTAAATGAATGAGGAACACTTTGATAAAATAGTCAGCACAACTCGGCCCGATAATATCAAACCCTAAAAGAGATAATAATAATAATAATAATATTAATAATAATAATAATAATATAAATAATAAGATAATAATAATAATAATAATAATAATAATAATAATAATAATAATAATAAACAAGCAGTTCCTCGTGTAAACACAGATATACAACCGTTAAATAAACGAGGATCACTTCGAAGAAATAAGATAGCCAGCATAAAACGAGTATGACAAAGACAAAATAAAATAATGACTGAGGATAGAAATCATCGAAACAACGATCAAAAATCGGTGATATCAGCATGAACAAAAACACCGATGTAAGTAATAACTCTTCAAGTAAGTAAAATTTTCCGAATCGACGCTTCATGAAATTTGGGAGACTTATTGTGGTCACCAGATTTAATCTCAAAATCAGAACCCGGTAAGCGGACTAAGATGGATCAAAAAAAAGTCAAACTGGTTATTTTCAGAGAATAAATTATATAATGGTCAAAAGAATCAATTACTTTAAAACGGACAATAATCAATTCTGTAACGTTAATAATTAATTATGTTATAACCACCAAATCATAATTAATTCTATATATTTAATTAATTGCAGATTATAATATAAAAAGGAGATAACTTTTATGTAATAGGGAAATCATTCAGAAATAAGACAGAGAATTTTCAAAGAATTTTTGTGTAATAGATGAATAAAGTGTATATTTTGTTCTAACAAAGAGAATCCGGCTACATTCTCTTGTTGGGAAGACGGAAAGGGATGGCGAATGCCAGAACATCACAATAGGAAGAGGAAGAATACTAAGACGAAGACGAGGCATAAGAGAAAGATATTTTCACATAAAAGAAAACAAAGATAAATAACAAATTTTGGAAAGTGGAAAATGATAGATGTATATAAAACAATAAAAGAATTTGAAACTCCCCACTCCCCCACACACACATTGCTTATTCGATTTTAAGCCGTAGAAATTGAAATGTCATTTGAACCTTACTTTAATTTTTTTAGGTCTCAGATAATTAGTTTCTACTTTACCAGTGACGATATCTCTCATAACCTGCCTCCTTAAACATGCCTTTGGTGGATTCTATGAAATTTCTCGTCACTACAAAAAATCTATATCTTATACAGTAGCTCATAATCGAAAATCTACCCCTTCCAAGTAATTTGCTATTCTAATATCTTGAGGATGAATCACATCAAACAATAGGTAGCCATAGTTGCCAAGCTTACTGTTGCATTCTCTTTGAACTTTAAAATAATTTTTTTTGAGGTGAATTACTCATATCACACCACAGAATCAATGATACATGGGTGTAAGATTCAAAAAATTATGTAAGATTGAGTATCAATCTCTCAAATGGTACAACCATGAATTGCAAGGCTGAAAATATATATTGGTTTAAGCGGGGAAGGGAACTAAAAAGATGGGATTTTGATTGAATTACATGATCAAAGAGTGACCTAAGGGAGTTTGAGTCTCTCATACTAACTTGGTCGTCACTTCAATAAAAAGAAAGTGAATTATACATTTTATTTCTGAACAACAAGAACAAGATCAAAGTCAAGACTTTGAAGAAAATACTTAGTATTCAAATTTTTATTCCAATGGAGATTTACTTTTACAATGAGGTTGTGCTGAGTTTATATAGTGTTTTGGGGAATGGTCTTAAAGTCTAAAAATAGAAAAAAAAAATCGTACAAGTTAAGTATATAGCCGTTGGCCATTAATGTCCTGTTTGGCTAACATAGAAATTGTAGATACTTGTATCTTGAGAGGTTAGGGTGAATTTAAGGCATCTAGCTGCATCATGGATGCTTGGAAAGGTTTTTAATATGTGTCCACATTGCAAGAAATAGAGTTTTTGTAATCTGAACGCATTAAATGCACTTGAGTCCAGATATGTCATGTTTTAGAGAAGAGGGATATGGCTGATAATTTGGTGGTTGGTGCATGTTAGGTTGATTTTGGGTTTCCTTAGGGCCTTAATAATATCTCTTGGACTCCATGTTTGTGTTTGCAAGTGATTAAACAGGTTGGTCATCTTACTTGCCATAAATGACTTCAATCAGTTTATTTGAAGGCACAGATTGACCCGTCTGGTCCAAGGCATATTTGGGATTATAGAAGTTCTTAAGGGAGCTACTATAAGTACTCAAAAGTCTCTTGGTAACCAAAGAAATGTTTGGAGGCTTTCATATAAGGAAAGTTCCAAATATGGTAAGTTTCGGAAACTCCAACTTGATGAATAACGCATGACTTGGTTCGGCCTGGTTTTGGGTGAGCTCTATGTTGGACGTGTCTACTATGAGTTAGGATTGTAGTCCAGATTTGATCTTGTCTGGTCGCTTCTTTGTTAGGCTTAAATTCATGAAGATACAACATGTATCATTTTGCGCATGTTTGGCCATCTTTGTGTTCCTCGGGTTGCAATGGGCGTACAGTTGGCCGGAGGTTTGGCCGATGACCACATCATACCCTTCCCATTTGAAATGTTTTTCACTAAAAATATTTTGGCCTGCACATAAAGAAGTCAAGTTAATACCTTGATTTACTTGAGTGTTTAGGGCATTTCCTCAGTTTATGGTCTTTACATGGTTTGGGTGGGGCTTATGTGCATCTAACGGTTGCTGCTTGATCAGAAAGGAAGCAATTACTCCTTTAAACAGAAGCTGGTTACTTTGATTGGCGTTCAAGGTACTGGATTTTACATAGTCTCCTCTTCGTTAAAAACATCGGTTTAGTGTAAGAGGTGTTTGTTCTTCGTATTTGCTGACCCTTGCACTCTTAGACAGGTTTCGACAACCTTTGGCAGAGAAAAATGCATTATGCTAGTACTGGACATTTCAAATTGAAGTTCTGTTATTATCTTAACACGTTTAAGTTTAACATTTCCGGGTTACAATTGCAAAGTTGTTATTACTTGTTTAGTTGGGCATGTGTTAGCAAAGTCTCCTCTTTCTTGACATGTATAACATATAATTTCATCTAATTTCAAAGGTCATAGGACATATATGGTCTTTTTTACCATGTAATTCAAACAATGGCTTTGATGTTTTAAATGTGACAATAAATGGACGGTGGGGCACAAGTGTTGATGCCGAGAACTTCAGGTATTTCTAGTCTAAACTGATCAAGAGCAATTAGTGGAGTGAGGAGACTTGGAGACTGACGAGGCCACATAGTTAACTGCCCTTTCTTTGAATACCATAGTCGGGCTATCTTTGCCAAGGACCATGAAGCTTCAAGCAATGATGGGAGACCATAAGGTAATTGTGATAATTGATAGTGGTGTGTCTCAAAATTTCCTATGGGAGAAACTTGCATGAGAAATGGGAATTCAACTGGACTACACCACGGAGTATGCAGTCTTACTCACCACATGAATAATGTTGAAAGGTGGAGGAGTGTGCCGAGATATCACGGTCAGTCTACTAAAGCTGGAAATCAAGGAGGATCCCATTCTCGACAGTTTAAACAAGGTAACTATCAAGTTCTAAACAAGGTAACTATTCACGACAGTTACCCGATCCCAATGATCAACCAACTACTGGACAAATTGTACGACACTAAGGTCTTCTCGAAGTTGAATCTTCGTTCAGGGTATCATCAAATTCGAGTCAAGGCGATGGATATTCCTAATTCTGTCTTCTGGATGCACGACGGCCATTACAAATTTTTAGTAATGCCGTTCGGGCTAACCAACGCTCCCACCATATTTCAGTTCTTAAGGAATGACGTATTCAGAACATTCATCCGATGACATGTCTTGGTATTCTCTGATGACATTTTCCTTTACAGCCGGAGATGGAAATAGCACAAGGAACACTTACGGGAGGTACTTCAAGTTCCTCTGCAACGCCAACTCTACACAAATAAAAAAAGAAATGTCAATTTGGCTGGCATCAGATCGAGTAACTCGGGCATATCATCTTGGCCAATGGGCTCACAGTTGACCCATCAAAAATCAATGCAATTTTACATTATAGATCACCCATATCGATCAAGGACCTACGGGAGTTCTTGGATTTAACCGGGTATTACCGTCGATTCTTTCACGAAACTCCTTGCTGTAGTGCTCAAAAAGGACAGCTTCCAGTGGGATGAGGAGGCCAAGTTTGCATTCCAGCAGTTAAAGAAAATACTTACGACGATTCCGATTCTTGATCTTCTTTATTTTTGGCACTATTCGTGGTAGAAGCCGGCACCTTCGAATATGGGCTGGGCATTGTGTTGATGCAGAAGCAACAATGGTTGTCTTACTTTAGCCATGCCTTGTACGAACGGGAGAAATTAGAATCAATCTATAAGAAAGAATTGATGGAAATAGTGTTAGTAGTGCACAAGTGACAACACTACCTACTCGGACAGAAATTTCAGGTTCAGGCTGACCAAAACAATTTCCGTTTTCTACTTGAACAACGCGAGGTCAATATGGAATATCAAAAAATGGGTACCAAACTTCTGAAAATTGACTTCGAGATTCATTATAAACCGGGAATCGACAACCAGGTGAAAAATGCATTATCTCGCTTCAAAGTCACTCCGACCTACTCGCCTTCACCATACCTATAGTATTGCAGATCGAAGAGATTGGACAGGTGGTTGAAGACGACCCAATTCTCCGAAAGATTCTGCAAGAGTTGCACGAAAATTCAGCTGCCCATCCCGGATATTCCGAGGTACAAGGCAGGCTACTCTTTGGCGAAAGATTGCTTGTTCCCAAGGATTCGACAGCTGTAAGGCGTTTATTGGGGAATATCATGACGGTAAATACAGTGGACATACGGGAGTTCTCAAGATATAAAAGAAGATAACAGAGCAGTTTCACTGGAAAGGAATGATGACACACATCCGAAGGTATGTGGCAGCTTGCCAAACATGTCAGCGCAAAAACATTTTCTGCCCTCGCATCATGAGGTATGCTGCAACCACTTCCAATACCTGAAAGTGTATGGAAAGATGTAAGTATGGACTTTGTCGAAGAAATACCGAAGTCACCATAATAGTCATGATCGATCGCCTCATGAAGTATGCCCATTTTGTTGGATTGAGACATCCTTACACAGCGGCAAACATAGTAGCTCTATTCGTTCAAGAAATTGTGAGAGTGCACGGTTTTCCTTGGACGATAGTCGTAGATCGAGACAAGATCTTCTTAAACTCCTTCTAGAAGGAATTATTCAGACTCAAGGGCACGGATTTGTGCTACAGTACAGCTTACCATGGGCTGAGTTTTGGTATAACTCTACCAATCAAACTTCCATTCAGATGTGTCCCTTTAAAGCTTTCTATGGTAGAGATCCTTCTGGTATACTTAAGTACGAAGACGGGTCGACCACCAATGGCGAACTGGAAAAACAACTGCATGAACGATATCGAGTACTCTATCAGCTGAAGGTGCACTTGCTACGAGCTCAACTGACGAAACAGAGATTGGTCAAGGACCGTTGGGAGCTCAAATTCAAAGTCGGAGATTGTATGTATCTAAAAGTATGACTATATTGTCAACGATCACTAGCGAGGCATGTGAACGAAAAGTTAGCCACTCGTTTTTATGGGTCATATGAGGTGGAATCTTGGGTAGGAGCAGTGGCATATCATCTCAAACTTCCTTTTTCGTCAAAGATTCACAATGTGTTTCATTTTTTGCTCCTTAAGAAATCCATCAGCAATAACATCCGGAGCACTCCTCTTCTGGAACAGTTGGCAGCGGACTGTACCCTCAACAAGCTACCGACAGTAGTATAGCAGCATGGCACAATCCCCAGAATGGAGTGCAGGAGCTATTGATCGAATGGGCAGGACTGCCGAGTTACGAGAATTCATGGGAACTGAAAACCGTAATGAAACAACAATTTCCACAATTTAATCTTGAAGAAAAGATTTTTTTCCAAAGAGAAGGTGATGTTACATATGAGTGTACATCCCCTATACTGCACACTTATCGGAAGAAGACTAAATAACGAGGGCTGGAGCCCAATAGCCAGGGGGTGGTAGAAGTGGGATGTACCCTAGGAAGAAATTACCACAGTAAGAAATAGAGTAACCACAAGTTGTCACAGTCGATGGCACGTGAGACAATATTTGAAGATTGCAGGAGGAAGTAGGAGAGGAGATTTGATAGCAGGAAAGTAGAGAGAGAAAAGATGAGAATCGATGATCTTAATTGTTGAGAGAGGTTAGAGAGAAAATATTATAATCTTGTAAATTTTCTGTGAACAAAAGGAGTAATTGTTTCTTTTTCATTTTTATTCTTAATAGGCTATCATGAAGACAAGCAGCTAAAACTGCTAGATCCACAAGAATGGTATCCATTTCCTCTTACAAGAACACTTCCAATAGGAAAATGTAAACCAAAAGACGAGATCTAGCCAAATTCTAACAACACCAAATAAAGCAAACAAGTTAGGAGGACAAAACTTTCTCAACAAGGATGAAATGACGAATACCTCGATTTCATGCCAATCTAAGAGGAGAAGTAGTAAAATATGATCCAAGCAGCACCTATGTTGGAATGAATTCAGACATATTCAAATGCATTTATTACCCAAGATAGTTTTGGCCTTAATGACCAAATGGTTATCCAAGAACAATTCCAGACCATTCAATACCAAGAACCAGAATACTGGACCAATTATGATTTCAAAGATCCAAAAAAAATCTAGAAAAGAAAACCATCTAAGGAAACAAGCCTTTATCTGTCTAGAAACATAGGCACAAGGTACATAGTAACAATCCTTACTTAATGGCATGTGTTCGCCAAGAATCAAAGTCCACAACTCATATGTGAAGAAGGGCCCCCCAAGCAATTCTCGCATGTATATTTGGATCTCTCAAGAGTCCATAACATTGGAGAATCATCTGACGCCATCGAATTAACCCGGTGGCTCTATTCTTTTTCATTTATGGAAAATCATCAAAAACACTATGACAAGCACCTATTTCTTCATGAATAAACTCTATATCTAATAGAGGTTTATCGGAGTGTAAGAACACAAAAAATCACGTCCATATACAAAGGAGATCATACTTTTCAAAGGCTAGTATTTTCAAAACTGAATGAAAGAGCTTCATGTTTATTGAAAGAGAGGGATTCAATGTTGATTGAGGATGTCCATTATTTCCACATCAAGACCACACAAGACCCCTTTGTTCCCAAATTACTCCATTTTGTATTATTTTTATTTAAGTTTGATTTATTTTGTTTATATTTATGAACATTTAAATATAAGAATATTTATATTCTCATATATATCTATGTGTCTTTTGGTTTAGTTATACAGATCAAGTTCGTATTAATATTTATAATTTTAAATAAAAAACAATACTGTGATCGATCGGTTTTGGTTAACAACATTAGAATTTGGGTATATTGATAACCCTCATCTTTTACCTGATTAAATTATATAAATATTTTTATATTTGTTAATACATATACATATATATGTACTTATTTTATATAAGATGATTAATTGATAACCAGTTAACCATTTGATAAAATGCACAATGAGTATGTGTATGTATTTATGAGGATGTGGCATTTATTAAAAAGAATGAGTGGTTTAATTATAGTAACTTCTTTCTCAATAAAATGAGAACTTTCTTAACTTCTTTCTGAACATCAAAAAAAGGAAGAAAACCATATGAAGAGAATACGCCACTCCGAGAAAACAATTGGAAGAGGTTAAAGCATTAATTTCTTATCTATCAATGAGATCAGTAAATAACAAAGCTAAAAGGAGGAGAAAATCAATCTCTTTAGTTCTTTATGGATTAAAGTTAGTAATTTCTTTTTTTACGAGAAAAAATATTAAATTGAGTTAAATCAAATCTAGATATTTTTAGAATTTAGATTTCAGGATTAAAATCATTGGAAAGTAATTAACAATTGATATCAAAACAAAACTAAATTTGTTTAATTCAGCATAATATGTGATTGATTTTCATGATAAAAATCATGTGTTAAGTCATGATATTAAGTGCTCCTAACATTAGTGTTTTGTAACTATCATTTATTGTTCATATAATAAATCGAAAGATATGTGGAATATGGATCAATAATCATAACTTACAAACATCATTGACTATTCATATATATATATAGTAATAATAATAATAAAATAATTAGAAACATCTTTAAGGAAATTAATGAATTACGGTTACAAAATGATGAAATTTTTCGTTTTGTTCAAAACCATAAATTGCTAAGAACAATTGGAAAGCTCGTTTTATTTATTGAATGATTTAAATGGTGCATATAAATTAATAGGATGTGGATTTAAATGGTGCATAGAAATTAATAGGACGTGGATGATTGTATGATTATTGATATTTTTACAATAATTAAATATCATATTAGATTTATGTATACTATATTTGTATAGCTTCCATTCTTAACAAACATGTTTTGAAATATTAACATAATATAAGGATAATTTTATCTATTAAAATTTTAATGTTATTTTATAGAAGATGTTAGTCACCAAAGTAGCTTTGTCACCGAAGGATAATTTTATCTATTAAAATTTTAATGTTAATATTTTATATAAATATTAAAATAGTAAAGTTTATAAATTGATCATGATTACATTGATGTTACAAATGATATTAAAGTTTTAATTGATTAATTGTTTTAATATCTATATAAATCACTCAAAGGTGGATCATATAATATAGTTTTTAATATAAAAATTATAATAATCATTTCTCATTATAGTTCAAAATTATATATAGACAAAGATAGCATAATTATTTGATTTTATATGATATGATTAATTGTTAAAAAATAATGTGTATCGGTAAAAATGCTTGTATTTAAAGTATTACCCAATTGTTGCTTGAATACATGATTTAAAGTTTATAATTAGGTGTTTGAATATGTATTAAAGTCTCAAAGTAATAATTAGTAATTACATATAATTGTTTTGTAGCTTCACCAAATTTTTACCCATCTGCTAAGTCTGCCGTGAAGTTCAATGGACACAATTATACAGAGTAGTCAGAACAGATCCGGTTCACATTGGATATTATGACACTTAACCTTGTAATCATAATGGATGAGGAACCCAACCATTACAGATGATAGCTCCGAAACTAAAAAGACTCAGTATGAGACATATGAGCGATCTAACAAGCTAAGTTTGAACCTTATGATGGTGGATGGCAGAAAGTATTAAGCCATCTATGTCTACGACAGAGAAAGCAAGGGAATTCATATAAAAAGTTAAGGAGTGTTCACAATTATATTTGGCTTATAAGTCGATTGTAAGAAGTCTAATGAGTGATCTAACTATGAAAAAGTTTGACTGGTCTCAAGCAATCCATGATCATGTTACGCACATGTCTAACTTGGCAACAAAGTTAACAACCATGGGAATGGAAGTTCATGAGCAGTTTTTGGTCCAATTCATTATAAACTTTATACCTTTTAAGTTTAGACAGTTCCAAGTGAACTACAACACCATTAAAGATAAATAGAATTTTAAAGAACTAAAGACTATAGTGGTTTAAGAGGAAGGGAGATTAAAGAAAATAAAGGATCAAGTTATGAATCTTGTAAGTCTTGGACTAACAGATATATAGGAAAACCGAGTAAAAAGACAAAAGGAAGGATAAACTTTTGTGAAAGGACCTGAAAGAAAAATCCATAAAGAGATGAAATATTTCTTTTGCAACAAAACGAGACATTTCAAGAAAGATTGTTTGAAAAGAAAAGTCTGGTTCAACAAGAAAGGTAAACATCATAGTTTTATTTGCTCTGAATTGAACTTTATAGAAGTGCCTAATAATACTTGGTGGTTAGATTTTAGTGCTACTACTCATGTGTCTCATATTAAATAGGGATTCAATTCGATCCAGCCCATAAGAGAAACTGAACAATGCTTGTTCATGGGAAACAAGATGAATGCACGAATTGAAGGCATTGGGACTTATAGATCTAGTTTAGACATTAGTTTTCATGTAGATTTTCAAGGGTGTTTCTATGTACATGAATGTGATAGAAATATTGTTTCTGTAAGTAGACTGGATAATTAAGGATTTGTTTTTAAGGTTGGGCATGGTGTTTTCTATTTGCACCGAAATGATTACTTTTATGGCAGTGGTAATTTGTTTGATTCACTTTATATGTTCAATCTTGATGCAAAATTTTATGAATCCCTATTTAAAACTGAAAGTCGAGGTATTAAACGTAGTGCATCAAATGAAAATTCTGCTTTATTATGGCATCAAGATTAGGTAATATTTTCAAAGAAAGAAATATGAGGTTGGTAAAGAATGAAATTCTTCTTCCATTGAATTTTGGTGATCTAAACGTATGTGTACACTGCATTTAAGGAAAGCACACTAAATATATGACAAATAAAACAACCACAAGAATCACTCAGCTTAATACATACCGATATTTGTGATTCTTTAGATGCTCCTTCTTGGAGCGGTGAAAAGTAAATTTTCAGCTTCATCGATGATTACTCACGTTATGGATATACATATTTGCTGCATGAAAAGTCCAAATGTGTTAATGTCTTAGAGGTGTTCATTGAAAAAGTGGAAAGACAGTTAGTTAAAAAGGTAAAAGTAATGAGATCTGATAGAGGTGGTGAGTTTTATGGAAAATTCAACGAAAATGGACAATGTCCACGTCCATTTGCAAAGTTACTTGAAAGTACAGGTATTTGTGCACAACATACAATGTCTGGTACTCCTCAACAAAATAGTATAGCTGAGATGTAGAATCGTACTTTAATGGATATGGTTAGGAGCATGTTAAAAAATTGCTCTTTACCACCCTTTCGTGGTGGGTATATGCATTAAAAACTGCAACACGTGTGCTGAACCGCGTTCCTAGCAAGGATGTTCCTAAGATCCCTTATGAACTATGGACGGGAAGGAAACCTAGTTTAAAACATCTATGTGTTTGTGGTTATACAACAGAAGTAAAGTTGTATAACCCACATGAAAAGAAACTTGACTTTATGACCATCAATGGTTTTTTCATTTGTTATCCTGAAAAATCGAAAGGGTATATATTTTACCGTCCTAACCATAGTACGAGAACAGTGGAGACCGGTAATGCTAGCTTCATTGAAAACGGTGAAACTAGTAGGAGTGGTGAACCACGAAAAGTGGACATTCAGGAAGTCCATGTTGATTTTCCTTCACCTATCATTGCATTAGAGGTTGTTGTTCCTATTGTCGCATAACTGTTAAATGACGCAATAGAACAAAATAATGATGTGTCAACCCCACTAGTAGAACATACAATTAACGAACCGGTTACAATTCAAGAAGATAATAGTATACCACAAGAACCATTAAGGAGATCTAGAAGAGAAAGAAAATCTGCTATTTCAGATGACTATATATATGTTTTATGCTGGGGTTTCGGCCAATTCATACATGAAATTTGACCCGTGGTTACGATTCGATAACAAACTTTGTTGCTGTGCAGTTTCATACATGAACTTAGTGATTGATCCCGTAACATGCATTGACTTGACGGTGTTAGTCAAACCGTTAAAAATTTTCTTAGTCAGATAATAGATGTTTAAATAAATTTAATTAATTATTTAACTATTAACCTAAATGACGTCGTGTAGACATTACGGAGAAAATAAACAAAACGACGTCGTATTTGTTTAAAATGATACGACGTTGTTTTATGACTAAGCATTACACACGAAATAATCTCCTCTTTTTCTTTCATCGACATCATCTCCCAAAAATTTCTCCAAGTATCGAAATCGAAATCTTCAACAAGTTCTTGCAAATTTCAAGCAAATTCCTGTAAATATCAACCAAATTCGAAGTCGATTCGGCAATTAATAAAAAAATGAGGTATGTGTGTTGTATTAGATGGAATCCGATTAGTATTAGGGTTTTTTTGGGGGTTTTTTGTAATTGCGATTTGCGGGTTGAAATCAAGTTCGTATAAACTGTTTCTGGGTTAAATGAGTTTAAGTAGCTATAAAAACTTGATAAGTTTCATGGAGCTGAATAAAGTGGTCGAATTTTTGGGTAGAATTTTGTAACTGTTTTTTTGCCTACCAAGTGTTTGCGAAAATGTTTTTGAACTTATGCTTCTGTTTCTTGTAGTAAGAATATGCGAGGTGACTACGAAAACGAGCCTAAATTAAAAGAAAAGGAGGAATTATCAGATTGTTGATGCAAAAAGAACAATTTTGTTTATTGACGATCCATGGTCTCTTATTTTCTTAGTAATCACCTGAATAATAGTAGCAGCCTTCATTTGAGTTAACATTTTTATCATTTAACAGATCGTGAATAATGCTAGTTTGAGTTACCTAAAGAGTTGATCACCATGAAAAAGATTGTGATTAAGTCGGTTCTGTTTGCTGTGTAATTGATTGTTTTTTGTGTTTTACAGTTCTGATACCGATGGCGATCCCAACGATGCAATATTCAATTGTTATTACAATGGGAAATTTCAAACAATTGATGGTGTTCTAAATTATGATGGAGGGGAGGTCTTCATTGTAGAAACACAACCAGAAAACTTGTTTACAATCTTGAAAGAAGATCTCAGAGTATCTCTATATGGGCAGCGACTGTGGTACAAGCTTCCATTTGAAGCGTTAACATATTTGAAATACATGGTTGCCGGTGATGGAATGTTTCAGAAAATGTGCACAGCGGCTCACTACACACATTCAATAGATGTGTATATGGAGGCAGACAATACTGGGGAAGAGAACAATCATGTGGCTGTTGAAAATGAGGAGCAGTGTGCTGAGCAAAATGATGATCAAAATGAAGACGAGAATGAAGAAACCTATGATGAAGAAGCTCGGGTTGAATCACATATGGCTGATTTTGTTGATGACGAAGAAAACGTAAATTACCACGATACTCCAGTGAACTCAGAAGATGAGGAACCACAAACTAGGCGATATGAAGCGTGGAGAAGAGGAAGTGGTGAGATTAAGCTTGGTCAAGTATTTGCCAGCATAAAAGAATTCAAAGAGGTTGTTGTGGAGTACGTTCTGAAAGAAGGATGGAATGTGAAATACACGAGATGGTAAATGCCATATGCGAAGTGAAATGCGCACAGAAAAGTCGCAACAGCAATTGAGTTAGAAACGAAGTACAGAAAATATTGTAAGACATTTGCTGGACCAAATGGGTGGTTTGAAGTTACTGAGAACGGATCACCTTTTAAGGCACATATGCGAAGAAGAACGTGTAGCTGTCGGATGTGGGATGTTTCAGGGATTCCTTGTCGCCATGCCTTACGGGTAATCTTAGATAAGAAGCTCGAGCTTGATGACTATGTGTCAAAATGGTATTTGAGTACTACTTGGCGCCAACAGTACAGTGATTCTATTCTTCCACTAAATGGCACGAAATTTTGGAAAAACTTGGGTCAAACAACGATTCAAGCGCCACCACGAGATGAATCAAAGGGTCGTAAGAAAAAACAGAAGAGGATGAAGAGTAGGCATGAGTCTCCTACGAGAAAGGTCACGTTGAGTAAAAAAGGAAGGACAATGCATTGTGGTAATTGTGGTTTAGCGGGACACAATTCAAGGAGGTGTAGTAATGTTGGAGTGAAGATCACAAGGCCATCTAGAAATGCTTTTCAAACTGTCGCAGAGTCTATTCATGAAGACTATGGAGATGGACCAAGTCAACCAACGCCAAACGCTAGTAATGTTTAGGTCATTTTTGGATTACTATGTAGACACGTCAGGCTGTTTTTTGTGGGATGACATGTCTAACTCGGTTTGTCTCGGTGTAGGTTATCTTGGTTTTTGTTAAAATGGTATATTTATCTCGGTTTTTGGATGTATCCTGAATTTTAATCACTTTGATTATGCCATTTCTAATTATGGGAATTTGTTTATCTCGATTATGCCATTTCGATTTTAAAGCATTCAATTTTAAGCACCTTCGATTATGCCATATTTCATAAAACATTCTTAAGCACCTTCGATATTAAACAGTACGCTTTTATGCCAAATTTTGTAAAACAGTTTTAAACACAATTGATATTAAACACTCGACTTTTATGCCAAATTTCAGAAAACAGATTTTATGCCAAATCTCATGCTAAAATAACAAAGTAGATCACAAATATGAACAAACTACATATAATTATCTTCCGCAATTTCTGAATTTCACCATTATATTCTTCAATCTTTCTCTCCCAGCCACGCACAACTGCTTTCATGTCGTCAATATCATTTTTATAACGATGAACAATAGCTTCGCAAGTCCGTGTCTCAAACTCGAGAATCTCCATTTCATTTTCACAATTTCGTAAACCATCCCGAAGATTTCCCATATCTTCTTTAACCTTATCAACAACAATTTCGAACTTCTCAATTTCTTCAATTAGCGATTCATCTGCCCATTTAAATAAATGAAATTTATTATTTTCGGATCTATTAGGACAACAATAGAAAATTCTTCTTGGATTTTGCTCAGTCCTTGACGTTCGAATTGTAGAAATTTCTCCACAGCGACAAAGTTTTGGAATGCCTTTTCCTCGAACAGCTCGATCGATTTCGCAGTTTATAGTTATTCCTTTAAAAATTTCGAATGAATCTCACTTAACTGGAAAGAAAATTATAAACCCTAATTCGACACTACACAAACGAAACAACAAACAAGCATATCGAAATACATACCCGAGCCACTTTCTGCCATCTTCGTTCGCGGAGGAGAAGAAGAAAAGATGGGGTTTCTGCAAACCCTAATTTTGCAAAGAGGAAGAAGGAGCTCGGGGAAGAAGGGGAAGAGGAAAATAATTAAGGGTAACTCTCACTTATCAAAACGTCGATGTTTTGCGTGTTTATTAAGATGTTATCGTGGCTGACGTGTCATCCTAATCAGCTAGGATTAACGGTGAGTTAAACGTCATTTATCGCTAATAAATGTTTAATACTAATTAATCCAGTCAATGCATGTTATGGAGTCAAACACTAAGTTCATGTATGAAACTGCACAGCAACAAAGTTCGTTATCGAATCGTAACCACATGTCAAAGTTCATGTATGAAATGGCCGAAACCCCGTTTTATGCTATTGAAAGTAAATGTGACTTAAGCATTGATGAAGATCCGAGCCCCTTCCAAAAAACCATGAAAGGTAACAATTTTGAAAAATGGTTAATCGCCTCGAAAAAAGAAATAAACTCTATGGGTGATAACAAAGTATGGGACTTAGTAGAGTTTCCTAATGGTTTTAAAACCATTGGTTCTAAATGGGTCTTTAATACTAAACGCGAATCGGAAGGTAACATTGAAAGATACAAGGCTCGTCTAGTTGCTAAATCTTTCATCCAAAAATATGGTATTGACTATAAAGAAAACTTCTCTCCGATTTCAAAGAAGGATTTTTTAAGAATTGTTTTAGGTTTGGTGGCTCATTATGATCTTGAGCTTCACCAAATGGATGTGAAAACGTCTTTCAAAATGGAGATCTTGAGGAAGAAGTATATATGGATCAACCTAAAGGTTTCGTGGTCACAGGAAAAGAACACATGGTGTGTAAGCTGAGAAAGTAAATATATGTACTAAAACAGGCTTTAGACAATGGTGTTTAAAGTTTAATGATATCATCATGTCATATGGTTTCGTAGAGGTCATCGTTGATTGATGTATCTACATTAAAGTTACTGGGAACAAGTTTGTGGTTTTAGTGTTATATGTTGATGACATTTTGATTGCTGCAAACGATATGAGCACATTACATGATATAAAGAAGTATCTCTCTAAGAACTTTGAAATGAAAGATATGGGTGAGGCATCATATATGATAGGAATAGAAATATTTCGATATAGAGCACAAAGATTGTTAAGGTTGTCTCAGAAAGAATATATCAATAAGATTTTAGAGAGATATGATGGATAAATGCTCTGCAAGGATAGCTTGAATTCAAAAAGGGGATAAGTTCAGTAAAATGCAATATCCTAAAAATGAATTGGATCGTAAAGAAATGGAAAGAATTCCATATGTATCAGTGGTTGGGAGTTTGAACCATGTTTAAACATGCACTCGGGCATATATTATCTTTGCAGTTTGTATATTGGATCGATATCAAAGTAATCCCGGAATGGACCACTGGAGAGCTGCAAAGAAGGTTCTCAAGTATTTGCAAGGCACCAAAGAGAACATGCTTACATACAGGAAATCTGATCACCTTGAGGTCATTTGATATTCAGATTCACATTATGCCGGATGCGTTGATAGTAGAAAATCGATGTTTGGCTATTTGTTCCTATTAACTGGGGGAGCAATATCATGGAAAAGTGGAAAATAATCCGTCATTGCTACTTCTACTATGGAGGAAGAATTTGTGGCATGCTTTGAGGCCACAATTCACGCGTTATGGCTTATCTCGGAACTTCGAATTGTCAACACTATAGCAAGGCCACTGAGAATTTATTGTGATGATTCCACAGATGTCTTCTTTTCAAAGATGACAAGTACTCTAAGGGTGCTACAGAAACTAGAGTGTCCTTTGAATATATAAGAACTGATATGATGGTAGCGGATGCGTTAACTATTCCACCCAAATGTTTATTGGTCACGTAGAGCGTATGGGTATTATAGACAAAACTTTGCTATTATGATTGTGATATGTTCATTTTATGTGTGCCACTATGAATTCACTTTAAATTATGTTTCTGGTTTTAATAAATATGTTATCATTAAAGTATGTGTATACACTTATGGTTCTTAAATAACATATGACTCGATTGAGAATTAAGGTTATTCTCAATATAAAGAAATTACATGTGGAGTTGGGATTGTTTTATGATACATGAAAGGGATCATGTCGTGTAATGATGTATTACTACCATGATTCAATCAGTTCTAGCTTTATTATGATAGTTAAAGTTGAAATCAAGTTGCTGTAAAGTGCACATTAAAATTATTGAACCATTAAGTTGACACAAGATAATATGTGTCTTTCGGTTTAATTATACGGATCAAATTCGTATTAATATTTATATTTCTAAATAAAAGACGACACCGTGATGGATTGGTTTTGGTTAACGATATTAGAATTTGGATGTATTGATAACCCTGCTCCCACTACAAGAAAACAATGCCTTTGCAACCACGTATATGGTCGCAAAATTTTCGTCGCAAATTTTTTTGGTCGCAAATTAGTCGCACTTTCGCGGCTGATTTACGACCACGGTAATAGTGGAACAATTTGAGACTGATGTGCGGTCAAACATCGGTCCCTGAATTTGCGACTACTTTGTGACTGGATTTCAGTAACAAATTTTGCGACTAGTTTACTACTTAATCTGTGGTTGCAAAAATTGTAATCGCAAATCAGTCGCAAACTAGTCACAAAATGTGTGACTAATTTGCGCTAATTTACGACAACACCCGAATTAATTTAAATTTTTTTAAATTATTATTATTAATTAATAATGAATATAATTTTTAATATAATTTTCAAAATATTTTTTTAAATAAATTGTTTTGTAATAATAAATTTTATTATAATTAAATAATAAATAATTTATATTAATTAATTATTTTATAAAATAACGAAAATTTAAAAAATAAGAAATTTTAGGGCAAATATCTAAAATAGCACATTTCTAAGTTTTTGTTCCAAAAATAGCATTATTAGTTTAAATTTCCAATAATCACATAAATTTAAGATTAAAATGTATTAAAACTATATTTTAATAGAAAAAAATTAAATCCTAAATTAGAAATAATAAGCCCAAATACAATACTTTAAGTTATTTAGAATAAATAAGTATTTTCACATAAGTATTTGTGATATTTTTGAGAATTTAATTTTATGATGCTAGATTTGGAAGAAAAACTTTAAAAGGTGCTATTTTAGGGTATTACTCGAAATTTTATCAAAAAAAAAATTAAATTAGAAAAAAATGAAAAAAAATCTAATTGTCTGACGACAGAAATTGAAAATCGGATGGCGAAAATGCTGGTGCAGCATTCGACGGTTCATTTGCGCTATCGTTATCCCGCATAAAAGAGACGATAGCGGGATCCGTCCATTGGAAATACCCGACGAGAATCTCCAAGTTGATAATTTTTTTGTGGTTTTCTTTTTGTACTTCCTGCATGTTCTGATTCGCTTCCAACATATGCGCATTTTGTTCTTCAATATGCTTGTTAAGTGCGTTTTGTTCTTCGATTCGGCGCTGTGCGGCTAAGAGTTGATCATGAATCGCAACGAAGTCGGAGGTAGTCGATTGGAAGCCACTATGCCTACCCAACCCATGCATGCGGTCCAGGCTACCAAGTTCATAAAGACGATCATCCGCAACGGAAGACTATAAAAATTTATTAAAACAATTAGAATAATTATATTTAATTTAGTGTACATTAAAAAAAATTATAATTTTTTTACCTGAATGAAGATCTCATTATTCTCATCTTGGGCCAGCTTAATTCACCGGGAAATACCGTCGGACGTTTTTGTTGCATCGACCTCTACGATCGCCATTTTTTCTTGGATGTTTCGTTTGTATGCTTCACCTATTTGTTTACCTTTCAAATCCACATACGAACCATCCTACCGAGTGTAAGTCTTTATAAAGATCTTACTAATTGAGACCGGTCGTCCCAAATTATTTTCTTAAATATATATTGAAATAAATTATTAATAAATAATAATTAAATTTAAAATTTAATTTAAGTATTTTAAAATACTTACCATTTCCTGTTGGATCTAGATGTAGTACTTTTGACCCGACAAATGCTTGTACGGACCAAGACCATCCCGAGAGGAGTTGCGATTATTAGAGGATTTGCTACTCTTTTGCGACTAATTTGCGACTAATTTGCAATTAATTTGGTGGTCGCAAATCACTCGCAAATTTACGACTGATTTGCAACTACCTATTTAAATTCAATAAAATAACATGTGGTCGCAAATCAGTCGAAAAATTACGACTGATTTGCGACCAGCTGTGAATTCGGTGGGAGTTCAAAATTTTTGAGAATTTTCATCTTCCACCAATTTACAGGGTGTCGCAAATTAGTCGCAAATTTGCGACTGATTTGTGACCACATATTATTTTATTGACTGTAATCGGGTTTTTTCCTATGTGGTCGCAAATCAATCGTAAAATTGTGACTTATTTAAAACCACGGGTAATTTTTGTGACCAATTTGGCACCACAATCCCAATTTAGTGGCAATGTGGTGGCAAAGTAGTCACAATAAATATCCCAAACCCTAAATTATATGATTATTTTAATATATTGAATTATATAAGATTGATAACATCATTAGAAGTTGTATAAACTTCAATTACTAAGTAAACAATAATATTTTACAAATTTACCAAATTTATATATCATTTACCTAAAACACTTAACACATTTTCTTAACCTTATAACTCTTATATACACTTCAAATATTTCTAAAATTTACATCAACACAAATATGATTTTGTTTATATTTGGCCACCTATGATGGTTAATACTTACCTAGAAATACAAAAATAAGTTGTAAATTTGAAAAATACATAGAAAAATGTAAAATTACTCTATATAGTCGCAAAGTGGTCACTATTTTACGATCAATTTGTGTCCACAGTAGAAATTTTAAACATGTGGTCGCAAATCAGTAACAAATGTGCGACTGATTTGCGACCACGGGTAATATTTGTAACCGATTTGGCACTATATTCCCAATGTAATGGCAATATGGTGGCAAAGTGCTCACAATTAATACCCTAAACCATAAATTATATAATTTTGTTGAATACTATGAATTACATAAGATTGATAACATCATTAGAAGTTGTACAAACTTCAATTACTAAATAAACAACAACATTTTACAAATTTACCAAATTTACATATCATTTACCTAAAACATTTAACACATTTTCTTAACCTTATACCTCTTATATACACTTCAAATGTTTCTAAAATTTACATCAACACAAATATGATTTTATTTATATTTGGCCACTTATAATGGTTAGTACTTACCTTGAAATGCAAAAGTAAGTTGTAAATGTGAAAAATACATAGGGAAAATGTAAATTTACCCTAAGTAATCGTAAAGTGGTCACTATTTTCCGACCAATTTACGACCATAGTAGAAAATTTAAATTTGTGTTCGTAAATCAGTCGCAAATGTGCGACTGATTTGCGATCACGTATAATATTTGTGACCAATTTGTCACCACATTCCCAATGTAGTGGTAATGTGGTGGCAAAGTAGTCACAATTAATATCCTAAACCATAAATTATATGATTTTGTGAATACTATGCATTATATAAGATTGATAACATGATTACGAGTTGTAGAAAAAACTTCAATTACAAACAACAACATTTTACAAAAATATATAAGGATCAAATGTCAAAAATACATAAAAAGTCAAATATATTAATTACAACTCTTCATTCTCATCATCATCTGAAGATGAAATATTACACTAAAATTTATATTCTAGTTCGGCATCTCCGACATCGAAATCAATTTCTTTGGTATGATTAACTCAATCAACCAAACGATTCACTTCTATCTCTTCAACAACTGTTAACTCTTCATCATTTTCTTGTTACAAAAGGCCAATCTCGTGTTTTTTTTAATTTCTCCAAAATGTTAGATTTGGGATTAACTTTCAGAACACTAAGCCATGCTTATTTTGATGATGATTTGGTGTGCAGATAGGGAATATAACAAACTTCATCTGTTTGAAAGGCTGGTACATCACAATTAATAATGTAAATTAGTTATATATATATATATATATAACAAAATTAATTTATAGAATTTTACGTACGTAATATATACAAATTAACATATAGTTATATTTAATTATTTTCGTACGTACCTAGAATAAATGGTTCGTATTTGTAATATTTCCCTGATAATAAGACATCAATGATGCCATTTTCCGATTTCCGAGTTCCTTTGGAAAGCGTAGGATCGTACTACTCACATTTAAAAAGTGTGATTTTCAAATTTAGGAGTCCAATATATTCAAGTTGAATGATATCTGTTAAAATCCCGTAGAAATCAGTTTCATTAGATGCATATGAGTAATTGTCTCTCTTGACACAAATGCCGTAGTTACATGTCTTTCTCTTGTGTACATGTTTCTTTGTGTGGAACATGTAACCTCTTGTAAAATAAATCGGCCAAGTTGACGATTTATTCATCGGCCCTTGAACTAATTCTTGAACCCATATTGAAAAGGCGCGTGGATCTTTTAAAGTGCATGCATTGAGTTATGATCATATATATAAAAAAGTAATTAGTATTTCAAAATTTAAAAAATTAATATAGTATATATATACATGTGTATATATATACATGTGAATTAATTAAACATATATAATCTAGAACCCATATGTGGAACTCTTCCTCTATTTTTGATGATATGTCATCTTCCAAAAGATATGGATACGTACACCGAACGTGATCTTCAAACATGCTACAAAATGAAATATAAAGAACTAATATGTATTACTTGATTACAATGAAATTGTAATGTAATAAATGAAATTGTATTTATAGAATTTACCTCTATAGTGGTCGAAAATATTCACAATTCCGCAAAACATATGCATATACATATTTGTATTCTTTTTCGGAGAGCCATATTTCTGTATATTTACCACTTGGACGACCAATGTGAGTAAATATATCAGGCACTCCGGGATTCAGATATACAAGGATCTTGTAGACTTGTATATATATTATACACGAGACTCAGCACGAAAATTTAATTAATTACCCTTAAAATAAAATAATTAATTAATAAACACAATAATTTATGGTACCAGTTTTTGGTGCGTATGTGGGCAGCAAAGTAATGTTCCGAGAAGTAAGATATCTCATCATTCACATATGACTCAACAATCGAACCTGCAGCATATCGTTTGTTCTTCGCCTTGCTTTTCAGTTTTTTTAAAATACCTTTCAAATGGATACATCCACCTATATTGCACTGGTCCACACAATTCAACTTCATACGGTAGATGTATAGCTAGGTGCTCCATGACGTCGAAAAATACAGGTCGAAAGATCTTCTCCAAATTGCACAAAATTGTGACTATGTTTTCTTATAGAATTCGGACACGGCTTTGTTGTAATGATCTGGACCATATATCTCGCAAAAATCTTCCAATCTCTGTATTACTATATAGTATTAATTAGTACATATACAATTATTATTATTTTACGTACTTAAAATATAAAATATGTTTATTAGTATATAACTGATAATGTTAGATAAATGTTTCGTGGTAAAAGTTCTGCAAATATAAAATGGAGAAGCCTCTCCATAAAACATGGCAGTCATGGTTTTTAATGCCCAATAACTTCAGTCTATCTATATCCACACAATTTGCTAAATCTGTCGCGTAGCCGTCCATAAACTTGACATCATGTTTGTTACATTCCAATAAGCGTGTTTTGGTTTTTGTGTCAATCGAAATATAGGGAATGGAGCATTACCCCGACCATCCACGTGCAACTCTTTTCGAGAGCAAAACTTTGCAATATTCAATCTTGGCTTAACTGTATCTTTTGATTTATCCTTGACATTCATAACATTATTAATGATGTTATCGAAGAAATTCTTCTCTATATACATCACATCAAGATGATGTCAAAGGTTAAGATCCGTCTAGTACGGCAACTCCCAAAATATGATTTCTTTGTGCCAATTATGCCAACTGCCATAACCTTCTTCTTTACTTTCATGACCGTTTCCTCCGCAGTAAGATGTTCTTAGAGGATTGACAGTTTTTATTCACTTGTATAAAACTTGTTTGCCTGTCAATGATTGTGGAGGATAGTCATTCAAAGCGTGCTTTCCCTTTAAAAATTTTGTTTTATTTTTCCGTAACGGATGACCCTTAGGAAGAAACCTTCTGTGAGAATCAGACCAACACGTCTTTCTACCATGCGTTGTCCATCCTGACAACATTCCATAAGCTGGAAAATAGATTATCGTCCATAGTAATACGAATTTTAGATTGAAATTTTGATTCAACGATATATCGTATGCATCAACTCTCGTAGACCATAATTCTTTCAGCTCATCAATCAAAGGTCAGAGGAATATATCTAGACTAACGCGTGGATGATTTAACCCCGAATTCAAAATTGTTAGAAACAAGTACTCTTTCTTCATACACATATATGGTGGCAAGTTATATGAAGTGATAATCATAGGCCATAATGAATGATTATGAGACATCCCAAATGGATTGAACCCATTAGTACATAAGGCAAGATAAACGTTTTGAGATTCAGCAGCAAATCTAGGATGTAGATATTGAAAGTTTTTCCACTACGCAGCATCAGATGGATGACTCATTTCTCCGTCTTCTGCTTCATGCTCTGCGTGCCACCTTATTGCCTCTACGGTTTTCTTGCTTTGATGCATTCTCTTAAGTCTGTCACCAATAGGTAAATACCACATACGACTGAAAGATATTCTCGTCCTGCCCTCGTTTGGCTTATATCGGGGAGAATCCCAAAATTTGCATTTTCCCATTTCTTGTGTTCTTTCCAAAATATCATACAATTGTGAACACACGTTAGTTGTATAAAACATGAGCCATAAATTTCGCATCAGTGTTTTGGTTTTATAATATGAACTCGTTGCTTGATTCTCCTTGGGCAAATATTTTGTAAACAGCTTCGCCCAAGAATCCATGCATTTTTCTGGTAGATTAAAATCAGATTTAATGTTCATGAACCGAACAGCTAAAGATAATTGTGAGTGCCATTCATGACAACCATCATACAATGGATTTTTCACATCTTCTAACATGTTGTAAAAATTTTGTGCTTCTACATTTGTGTCTTCTACATTATTATATTCTTCGTGGTTCTGATTATAGTACTCATCAATCGTAGTCTCACAAAATGCATCCGTCTCCATTTCAACATATCTATTACCGGATGTACCAACTGTTTCTTTACTAGTACCACATGTACCTCCCTGATTTCTTTGGACATCACCCTGACTACTCGTCCCTAACTTAACATTCAACTCTTCTCCATGTTTATACAAAATATAATAATTTGGCATAAATCCTCGACTATATAGGTGATTCTATATTTTCTGTTCTGGAATAAATTTATCGTTTTGCAATTAATACAAGGAAAAAAAAATTTACCTCTGATACTTTGAGCTATTCGTTGACTACTTGAAAAATTCATGACCAACTCCATGTCTTGTGCAAATTCCGCCGATATATTTCTTGTTTGATTATCAATCCTTTTGTACATCCAATCTTTTGAATTATTATTATTTTGCCCATATGTTTGAAGTTTTTTTCCTTTCGATTCTACTAATGAGAGAATGGGATAGAGCACACTATTTTGCCACTATTTTGGCACTATTTTGGCACAACAGTGTAGTCGTTTATAAGTCTGTATACCTACCATGCACATGTTTTTTATGTTGTCACTTTGCCACCACTTTGTGGCTGTAGAGCCCCTTTTACTATGGTCGCAAATTGATCGCATATTTTGCGACCAATATGCGATCAACATATGGTTCTTCCACATGCAGTCCCTAATCAGTCGCAAATTTGCAAATGATTAGCGACTGCCACCATCAGTCGCAACTTAATCGCATATTAGTCGCATAATGGTTGCGTATTGCGACCAATATACAATTACAGTTTTTAGTCACACTTTTATGACCAATTTGCGACTACTGATCTATAGTCGTAAATTGGTCGTAAAACAGTTGCAAACACAGTCACAAATTTTACGACCACATATGTACTGTTCTTGTAGTGTCTTTTACCTAATTAAATTGCATAAATACTTTTATATTTGTCAGTATATATATAAGGTGGTTAATTGATAACTAATTAACCATTTGATAAAATGCCAAGTGAGTATGTGTATCTATTTATGTGGATGTGGCCGTTATTAAAGAGAATTAGTGGTTTAATTATTCGTAACTTCCTTCTCAATAAAAGAAGAACTTTCTTAACTTCTTTCTGAACATTAAAAAAAACCACATAGAGAAAATATGCCACTTAGAGAGAACAACTAAAAGAGGTCAAAGTATTGATTTTTTATACATCAAAAAAATTATTAAAGAGTAAGGCTAAAAAAGCAGAAAATCAATTTGTGTAATTACTTATGAATCAAAGTTAGTAATTTCTAGGTTGAATTAAACTAAACATAGATGTTACTGGGATTTAGATTTCAGAATTGAAATCATTTGAAATAATTAACATTAAATTCTAGCAAGCGTCATTCTTAGGATATTTTAGAGCACCGATCATTTCACAAATAAACTCAGTTTTCATTTTACAAAAATTCTCTCTTTTGTTTCGTGTTTACAAATGATTTTTTGTAGATTCTATTGATCTCTTGTATTCGTGTGATCTCTAGAGTACTATGTTGATTTCCTCACTCTAGGAATCATGAGAAACTTTCTTCCTTGTGTGGATTGGCCAATGTAACAAGTCTCATCATTAGTGTGTTCGCATCAATTATTATCCAACCATATTCCCATCTCTCTCTTCCGAGCTTTGTCAATTTTAACATCCTTGTGATTATAAGCACATATGGATTCCGTGCATAATCATTTTCTATTGGTTTGAAAAATGATCTCCACCTTGCTCATACATTTGTTCTTACAGCTTTAGGTTTTCCATCTTATCGAATTTGTTACTTACTTAATCCTCCAGTTTTTAGGCACACCCGAAAAACCTTACCTAATCTTTTTTATACAGATTTTCTAAAGATTAAGCCTCATTTTTCGCCATCTAATAATGGTAACCACTCAGTTTTAAAAAAACCTCTTCACAGCTCTAACAACTTCTTTTGGTGAGAAAGCCAACCTTTCTTCAGCCTTGGTACCTTCAAATTTGATTCATAATTTTGACATGTTAATTTATCACATACACTGACATTAAAATTAACTTTTTGAATCATTTGCAGTAAAACTGAACCATACATGCTTTTAAGGTAATTTTCATAACCAAAGTCTCTCACTCATGACTTTTACTTCCAACTCAAGAATTAACAGTGTTTTCTTGAATTTCTGCAATAGCTCCACCTGGGATTAGTACCTTTTACCTGCAATTCCAAATCTCTAAAAGTAACTTCTTATTTTCCTTTATCGACATATGAAAAAACTGAATATTTTCTTTGTTCTTCCTTTTCCGAGAGTATACTGTCGACAATTGAATTACCTGGAGCTGAATGCTTCTTAAGCAATGTTCAGATCCCAATGTGACTTACCTTCTGTCCATGTAAGTCCTTTAAACATTGTACTGGATACTTTTCTTTTCTGAACATTAGCTAAAACCACATCATATCTAGTTCCCTCTCGAAAGATCGATACCCATTTTTAATATCTTTGAAACTCCACAAGTCTTTCACCTCGAATTCTCTACTTAACATCTGTGTTTGAAACACTATTACAATGCTAATATTTCTTGCTTCTATGGCTTGTTCATTTATCTTAGATTCCTCTTTATCAAGCTCTTCTGTTTTAGCCATAGTGTAGGCTACAAATTTTTAGATGGTACCTTAATCTTGCTCTTTATGTTACTACGTGCAAGCAAGTGATCATCGAAACATATTTATGCTTTCCTCGAACTCAAATTCTTTGGTGTTTTCAGATTATCTTAGTGAATAATAGTCTCCACCTTTACATGATGTATTTTCTGATTTCCAATCATTATGACGTGATCCTTGAATCAATGTGCGTCTAAATCTCACATTCTTTGATTTCTTTTCTTGCTTACTCCGTTTTTAGAAATCATATTTTCTGTACTCATATTTTCAGTTCTTTACATAAATACTTTACCTTTAGTAAGATTTCATGGGAGAATTGCTATAATAAGGCAAAATTCAACACTAAATTTTAAATTGATCCACATATTTTCTTAATTACTAAAATATTTTATGTATCGAGCGTACCCTCCATTGCCGTTGTTACAAAAATATTAATACGCAAAATATCATTACTATTTTTGGAAGTTTTTAACACGTCAGCGAAAAAAATGTTGTTATTACGAAAATGCCATAAAATTTCAAAGGTATTAGCATAAATATGCCACAAAAAATCTGTCGTAGTTTTTTACGTAATAGTGACACATTTATTAAAATTTTGGCAAACTTAATAATTTGTTGCAGACTTAATAAATCATTGGAGATTTAAAAAGTTTACCACAAATTTATGTTTGGAGTGCAGCAAATTTTTTTAAACGTGATCTAGCAGATTTATTTTAGTTATTGAAGATTTACAACAAATCTGCTATCAAAGAAAATTTTTACAAGATAATGACTAGAATAACTTTTGTGACTTGACATATTTTTAATAACGACAAAGCAGATTTATATTAAATCTGCCTATTACAGCAGTTCTTTCTACATGAAAGCAGTATATTTATTTAACACTAAACTAATTTTTTTGATTTTACATTTGGTAACAGACTTTTAGATTCTAACACGTCATGACAGATTTTTTAATCAGTTTGATGGCACACTTATTAAATCATTAAGTGCTGATTTAAACCGTTTTGAAAACAGGGATAGTGATTATAGGATTAGCCGCCACATCTTTTTTAACTTCGAGCATATCAAAATTTCATTTGAACTCAAAACCATAAGCTTTTACATATTTTTTCATTTTCATTCTCGTAAACAAACGCTTCCTATATCAATTTTTCGATGGAAAATATAATTTTTATTTGTGGTAAATGAAATTTAAAAAAAATCGATGGTCATTCAATGTCGATAACAAAAGAGGGTGTAAAATTCTATCAGCAAATAGTAAAATTCATCCTTGAATTTTTTCCTCAACCCTAAGATTTGGAAAATAAATAAATAATACCCAATAAGTTTAGGTTTTAGAGTTTAGAGTTTAGGAGATAAAATTATATAAGTCTATAATTAGAGTTGAGATTTTAGTGTTTAGATATTGTAGTTGGTACTTTACAATGTTTTGGACATTTTAGAGTATGATTTAAATTTTTGGATTTAGAGTTTGAAATCGCTACTTTACAATGTTTTATATATTTTAGGGTTTGGAGTTTAGATTTTTGGGTTTGGAATTTGTAATATTTTGTCGATTATGGGTTTAAACCTTATAGTTTGTAACTATGTAATAAATAAGTCTATCATCAAAATATTATTTAGGATATAACAAGCCAAAAATAATCCTGCCATCAAAATATTGTTTAGGGTATAACAAATTATAAATAAGTCTACCATCAAAATTTATTTAAAATATAACAAGCAATAAGTCTGCTTTCAATAACAATAAGTCTGCTATCAATAACAATAAGTATGCTATCTCGAAAAATAATTATGTCATAAAAATCATTAAGTATACCACCAAATTCAAAAACTTTCATTAGTAATCAAATATCTTACAAAAATTATTATTTTGTATAGCACTATACTAGAAATATTATATACTAACGTATTGCATGAGTTAACAAATTAAACACAAACTAATATTTTATTGTGAATATCCTATATACAGAATTTTTGTCGTTCATACCATCAAATAAAAAATCAAAAATAAGACACATGATGTACTTGACACGATACACACCACAATCCTCCGGATCAAACACAAATAAGCCTACCATTGAAAACAAAAAAGTCTGAGGGACGGATGTAGAAGCATTTTAAATATGAGGCACATTTAAATAAATATTTATTTTTAAAATATTAAAATACTTTTTTAAATAAAATTTTAAAGAAAAAAATATTTATGTGGGGCACATGCCACACCAAGTTGTAGATCGACCCTTGTCAGGCATCAATGATAAATATGTCCGCCATCAAAAATTCAATACACATGTTCACAAAATTCAATAATACCAACTATATCGATTAAATCTATTATCAAAATTCTGTAAATCATTGACAATATCGATTACATCTGTTGCCAATTTTCTATAATAATAGTCATATAAATCTGCTATCGATGAAAATAAATATGCCATCAATGAAAAATAAACCGGTTCACGAAATTCAATAAATATGCCATCAATGAAAAATAATTGTGTCATCAAAGACAAATAAATCTACCATCAAGTTTTAATAAACCCGTTCACGAAATTCAATAAATCATGCCAATAATATCTATTAAATTTTCTATCAAAATTTAGTAAATTTGGCAACAATATCAATTATATATGCTGTCAACATTCAGTAGTAATAGTCAAATAAGTATGCCATCAAATACATATAAATCTGTCATAAAAAAATAAGTATGCCATCAAAGATACATAATTCTACCACCAAGATTCAATAAACCTATTAATAAAATATCAAATAAATATGCAATAAACGATTTTAGTAAATCTGTCAACAAGTAGGTTATATCTGCTAGTAATACTCAATAGTAATAGGGAAACAAATATGCCATCAAAGGCAAATAAGTTTTTCGTCAAAAAATAAATAAATCTACCATCACTCCTAAATTCGAATATTGTACTTGAATCTAAATGAATAAAAACTTACTAGATTTTATATCGGAGTTTCATAGAATCTACAAAAAATGATGCTTATGCCAATAATGCAAGACAAATAGAGTTTGGCGAGGGGATGAGTGCTAGTGCCCATGTTTGGCGAGCCAATGGGCAGAGAAACATGGCATGATTGATGCATTCATTGTCATGGCCACAGACCTTGCACGTTGGCTCGTTTCTAATGTGGCGACGATGTAAGCTCCCGTGTGAGGCAATTGACCTTGAGAGAGATTTCCAAAAGAAGTGTTGCAGTTTCCTTGGAATTCTTAGTTTCCAAACAGCAGTTTTCAAGGGGGATAGTAATGGCCGTTGTAGGATGAATTTTAGCTCTACTGTTTTCCATTTTTGGAGAGTTTCGTACCCTGATTTGACGGTGTATTCTCCTTGTTTGGTGAAGTGCCAGCAGTATGTGCCATGTTCAATCCGGGTATTTGGGGAGATGGATGTAATCAGTCTTACATCCAGCGATTGAAAAATCTGTCGTAGTTCTGGGATATTCCAACAGTTGGTTTCTGTTCGGATAAGATCGGTTACCTACAGATTAGGGAACCGCGATTGGTGGGATCTATCCGGGCCTCTTGGGATTGCGTCCAAAATCCAGGGATCCGTCCATATATTGTCTTGGCTGGATGTGCCCAGGATTTTCCTTGCGCCTAGATGCACTAGGTCTATGGCATGCCAGATACTTCTCCATCCATAAAAGGGCCGGTATGGTTTATTAGCCTGGAATACGTGGACATCCTTGAAATACCGACCCTTCAGCACACGCGCTGCTAAGGACGTTGGGAATCTATGTAGTCGCCAGAGTTTTTTTGCTAGTAGGGCTTTGTTGAACTTTTCTAGGCTCATGAAGCCAAGGCCCCCGTCTGATTTGGGTAGGCAAAGTGTCGACCAAGGCAGCCAATGAATGCCTCTTTGGGATCTACCCGTTGCCCACCAGAAGTTACTGATGGCACTGTTTAGCTCTCTATACAGTGATTTTGGAAATAGGAAACATGGCATCGCATATGTTGGTATTGCCATTGCCACAGATTTTATCATTACTTCCTTACCCCCACGGGATAGGAGTCTTGATGACCATCCATTTATTCTCTATTGGATTCGTTCTTTGACATATGCAAAGATTTGGCCTTTGGATCCTTTCAGGTTTTCCAGGATTCCCAAGTATTTCCCGACACCACCATTCCCATGGATCCTGGTTTTGTCCTTAATAGCCATTTGAATGTCATGCGGGACCTTCTTGCCGAATGCGATTGATGACTTCTTGTAATTGATCTGTTGTCCCGATGCCTTACAGTAAGTGTCTAGTATGCTGGAGAGTGACTCGCATTGTTCAACCAATGCATTACAGAAGAAAAGGCTATCATCAGCGAAGAGTAAATGTGATATTGGCGGACTTGTAGCAGCCACCCGGATCCCACAAATGGTTTTAGTTGCTTCTGCTGCATTCAGATCGGCAATTAAGGCTTTGGTACCCAAGATAAACAAGTACAGGTACAAAGGGTTGCCTTGTCAAATCCCTTGGTGCGGGATAATGTGGCCCTTGGGGTCCCCATTGATTAGCACCCTATATGTTACTGATGTCACGCAGAGCATAACCCATTCGAACCATTTGCTCGTGAAGCCTTATTTTTCCATTAGGGCTGTCAAGAATTTCCACTCCACTCTATCATATGCTTTGCTCATGTATGTCTTGATTGCAAGGTAGCCTGTTTGGCATTGCTGTTTAGATCATAGAGCATGGAAGAGCTCCTGAGCAATGATGATGTTGTCAGTGATCACCTGTCCAGCAACGAAGGCTGATTGGGTTTTCGATATCAGGGATGGCAGGATCTCCCTCAATCTGTTGCACAGGACTTTCGATATGACCTTATAGCCTACATTGCATAGGCTGATGGGTCGAAATTCCGCCATCTGTCTGGGTTTTTCTTTTTTTGGGAATAAGGCATATGTTTGTAACGTTTAAGGTTGACTCCAGCGTCCCATTTTCCATGAAATCTTTTACTAATTTCACCATATCGTCGCCTAGCAGATCCCAGAAAGACTAATAAAAGAGGGCCGTCATTCCGTCTGGCCCCGGAGCCTTTTCAGGGTGCATTGAGAATAATGTGTTGTTTACCTCCTCCTTGGTGACCTGTCTCAGGAAGTGGTTGTTCATCTCCAGACTAACTTTTGGAGCAAGGTGGGTTAGAGATGCCCCCACATCTGGTATTCTCAGAGGTTGCGAATAGATCAGTGAAATAATCGGTAGCGATCTTCACAACCTTTGACTCCTTTTCAAACCATATTCCGTCTTTATCTGCCAGTCCAGAGATTCTGTTCCTTGCCCGCCGATGTTTAGTGGCGGCATGGAAGAACTTGGTGTTGTGGTCTCCCTCTCTGAGCCATAGAGCTCTGCTTTTTTTCTGCCAGAAGACTTCCTCGTCATTAATAGCACCACACAACTTTTTTTTCAGGGCTTGGATCTCATCTGCGGTTGTTGTGTCTGTCGATTGAGCTTTCTCGAGCATTTCCTTTAGGTCGTTTATGGCTCTTGCAGCGTCCAAATTTTCATTTCATCTCCATCGAGCTATGTGTGAGCGATACTTCGCTATCCTGTTGGTGAAGGGCGTGGTATGCGCTCCCTTGTCTAGAAACCAGCCCTGTTTTACGATTTCCTTGAGGTTGGGTTTGGCTAGCCTTTGCTTATCGAAGCGGAAGCAAGGTTTCCTTTTCTCAGGTTTTTTAAGGATATGGATTCGGATCGGCCGGTAATCCGATCCATAGAAGCGGAGATATTCTACTTTAGTTCCGGGGTAGCAATTATGCCACTCTTCGTTCCCCAGTGCTCGATCTAGTCGGCACCGGATCAAAGAGTCTCCTCTCCTGCCATACCATGACATGCTGTTTCCTCTGAAAGGGAAATCAGACATACCACAGTTTTCCTGCATGTTTTTAAAATCCAAAAAACTAGATTCCGGGCGGGTTCTTCCACCCGATTTCTCATGATTTTCATTTATTTCATTGAAATCACCGACCATTAACCATGGTTCAGACCTTTGTAGGCCTATCCTAGTGAGGCGTTCCCATATATTATTTCTCTGGCTTACAACAGGATCCCCGTAAACAAAAGATATAAAAACTTTATTGTCACCAATAGTAATCATTACATCGATGATATTTTTATTAGAAAATAACACTTGAAAATCGTACTCAAATAGAGCCATCAAAGCCAAACCCCCATTAAGGCCTGATGGATCTACCGTAAAAAGAAAATCATAACCTAGGTGAGCTTGTACATCTTGAATGAAGCTCGTACTACGCTTTGTCTCCACAAGGAAAAGTAACCCCGGGTACAAAGTTTTGCGTAGTTTCTGCAACCGCCGAACTGCCAGGTAGCTCCCAGCTCCCTGGCAGTTCCAACTTAGTAGCATTATGCGTCCTCTGGTGATCTCTCCTTAACCACCAGATCCTTTGGTCCCTTTCGGAGTGTCCGTCTCTGAGGTAGATGTTGGTTTCCTGTTTTCCTTCACCTATGGGGGTTTAGTACCTGGTTTGGGCTCGCCGAAATACATGATGGCACTTTTCCTCACCTTTGATGCACAGAAGGGGTCCCTCCTGATTTTTTTCCTCGCTTGCAAGGTCTTGGAAATTCTTTCCTTCAGCTTACTTTTCGTCCTTTCTGACCCGCGAGTATCCCTGTCTGCAATGATCTCCCTCAAAGAGGAGATGATTTCTTTTGGATTTAACCCTTGTGTTGTCTCCACCCGGAATTGAGAGGAGATGATTTCTTTTGGATTTAACCCATGTCTTGTCTCCACCCGGAATTGATGGAGGACGGCATTCTCCGTTAGGTTTGTAGCATGGTTAGTGGAGGAAGAGCCTCTTATGATTCGCATGTTTGCCTGTACGGCTTGTTTTTTGGTCTCCTTATACCAGGAGGGCCTTTTCTCTCTATTGGTCCGTTTTTGGCTCCCGTCTGGGTCACATTTTTCAAGCCGCTTGAGTGCGGATCTTATGCTCCGAGGAGCTTCAGCCCTTGGTGGTGATGAATCCTCAAATCGGAGAGCCATCTTTGTGGGTGGATGCTTTGCGGATCTCTTGATTGGAGGCGGCATGGGGGTCTTTTCTCTTGCCCTCCATACCACCTCCAATCAGACCTAATATCAGGCCTCCTTGGCCGGGGATCCTCCTCCCTTTTCCTAGGTGGGAGAGGTGGGGGTGGAACGAATGATTTAAAATTTATGAAATTTTTTTGAAATAAAAAAAAAATTAAAAAAGCACGAGAAAAAAACTGTTCTGGGAATTTATTATTATTTTTTCAATTAAACAATAGCATAGATATAAATAATGGATGCTTTTATGATTTATATGAATTTTAACCAAAAATATGAGTTATTTTGGTAAACAGGTTTGACATGGTATTATTATGTGTCATTTTGGAAAATTTTCGTTAAAAACAATATAACTCATCTCTAGATTTTCGTTTTATTATCTTATTTCCATCTTTGTAAAACTGATTTTGAATCATATCACTCGTACCTATAACCTCAGTTTTCAACATCCCAAAAAAAATCATATTTTAAATAAAATCTTCTCCATTATTATCTTCAACTACAGGTGCTTGATTAATCTTCCACAACATGTTTTTGATATTTTTCTTAACTCCACATGCCCACATTAGTATCAACTGAATCATTTCGTTGCTTTTGTTCTGTGTTCCAGGAAGCCACTACTTGTTCCAAGCAATGTTTACACTTTTATTCCCCCTTTCTTCACTGAGATTTACAAGTCAAGTTCATCAGCTACACTTAGCAAGAAACGACGATATTGGAGTCTTTAAGTCATACTTTTGACGTCCTTGAAGTTCTCACTCAATTACATATCATCTCATAAACCTATTTGCAATCTTCATTATTTCCATTTGCATGGATGATACAACTTAGTTAAAACTCTTATTCCTTGCTCGATCATTCTTCATCTCATCTGTAACATCCGTCTCCAAAATACATGACACGTGTCATCGCCTCGTAATTAACTTATAATTCATTTGAAATCTCATTTAATATATAAAGAAGAAGTAATAATTCTTTTTATTAAAATAACTCTCGTCAAAATCAAGTATAAAATTATTAAGAAAATATAAGACAATAACTTTAAAAAAATTTAACGATACTCAAAATTCAAAATAAATTAAATAAATAATGTTTAAAAATTCCCAAATTGTAGCACCACCCCGAGTTACTACATCACTACTACTCAGACTCACCTGCATCCAAAATGAGGCATGAGTAACATAATTACTCAGTGAAACGATCACGCCTAGCCACATATTTCTATTATATAAATATGTATCTAATATTGATAATTACTTTATTTAGAAATGAAAACTAACACAATTGATTTCACAAAAAGTCGACAATAATGCTACCACGATATAGGTATGTAAACCGGACTTGACTTAGTCACAACCACTACTCCTAATCCCTAACCACTTTGGTTTAAGGATTCGGAACCCCCAAAGCCACGTCGGCTTTCCACCACGGCCACATTGGCCTATTTGCTTATGTCGAGCTTTCCACCAAGGCCACGTAAGTCTATTTGCTCACGTCGAGCTCCCGCCACGTTGATGGTTGTTTTCAATCTGCCAGCCGTTAATGAACTACGACTCAACACCGCTGTTGTCGTAGCCCAACACCCATCAACGAAGTTGAACGAATTAACGTTGCTCAAATCAACCATACTCGTGTTATGTGAATATCATGTTCATTAGAAATTTATTCCCACATTAATAAATCAACCATTATACTTACTTAGACTAAAGGTTTAATATTTATCTAATAATTATATTAATTTATTTCAATTAATTAATTGATTATGGTTCATTTTTATTACATCATAATCAACCATAAATAGTTTAGTATCCTTAACCAATAAACCAACACATAATAATTTATTTTTCTTAATAATTAAATCAACATAATAATTTTCCTTCAAAAAATAAATTAACTTAATATTTCTACTCTCTTCTTCCACCACACACGTACACCACCACATTCCTATTCATCTTTTTAATATTTATTTAGTTATTATCTAATAAATTACTAATAGGTTTAACCCCCTTTTTCTGATAAAAACACCATTAATTTTTGCAATAATTAACTAAAACCTTAACATCGCACATGATTTCAACATCTAATTTTCTCCCTAAATGAAGCACTCATCAAAACACATATACATAAGTGTATAATGAAAATCGTAAATCCCGTCTCAGCTCACAACAAATCTTGGGTTAATGGAACGTTAGAATCGTGGGTCGTGCGTAAATTTCTCTTCCTCTGGCGATGGTACACACAAACAGCTCGACTCTCCAACGCTGAATTTTATATCATCGTAGTCCTTAAAAAGACCAGGATAATTGATTCTCAAATGATGTTAAGACTCCCACATCTCTTCTTCAATTTTGTCTCTTTCCCAATGAACACACACTGATTTAACATGCTTCCCTTGCATATCAATTCTTCGTTGTCCAATGCTTTTTACCAGTTTACTAAGAATAGTCAAATTTTCTTGCAAATCCTCTGGTAGTTGCTGCATAATGAGTGGGAGTTCTTTAAAAACTTTCTGGAGGACTGATACATGCAACACATCATGAAACACTGCTAACTCCTTTGGTAATCTCAATCTATATGGAACTGTACCAATATTTTCAGTAATTGGATAAGGCCCCATAAAATGTGGTTTGAGTTTTTCCAACTTCTTATTCTTATCTGCTCCTCTGAATACCCTCATTTTCAAATACACGTTGTCTCCCACTCTAAACTCCAATTCTCTTCTCCCTTTATCAGCGTAACTCTTCTGACGATCGTGAGCCTCCTTTACTCTAGCACGAAGAGTTTCCACTTGATCCACTGCCTCTTGAACCAACTCAGGTTCCAAGTTTCTATGCTCTCCCACTTCTGCCCAACAAAGTGGTGTCCCAAGGTCTCCCATACAAAGCCTCATATGGTGACATCTTTATGCTACTATAGTAGCTATTGTTATACGCAAACTCTGCTAACGATAAATATCTCTCCAACCGACCTCCCCAATCCAACATACACGGTCGCAACATATCCTCAAGGGTTTGAATTGTTCTTTCCGACTGTCCATCTATCTGTGGATGATATGTGGTACTCAGATGCACTTTCGTCCCAAGTACCTTTTGGAATGCCTGCCAAAATATTGATGTAAATTTCCGGTGTCGGTCCGAAACAATGCTCACTCGAAGCCCATGCTGCCTAACAATCACATCCAAATATACTCTTGCTAAGTGGTCCACATTGTCTGTCTTCTTAATTACCAAGAAATGAGCTGACTTCGTAAGTCGATCAAAAATTACCAAACCGTATCCAATTTAATAACTATCCTTGAGAGCCCTGTCACAAAATCCATAGTGATCATATCACATTTCCATTTAGGAAACGGTAGACTTTGCAATAACCCACCAAGTACTCTACGTTATGACTTTACTAGTTGGCACATAGGGCACTTCGCTACCCATTCTGCACTATCCCATTTTATACCGTTCGAATGATAATAACTTTTTAGATCTTGATATAGCTTTGTCTCCCTCGGATGGATTGCAAAACGTGACTGGTCTGTCTATGATAAGATCTCATCCTTTAATTCCTTAACATTGGGAACACATACCCGATTCCTATACAAGTAGGTTCCGTTGTCTACGGTATGGTATCCTTACACATTATTATCCACAGGTTTTCTTAGTGCATTGTCTACCTTTTGAGCCTCACATATTTTCCAAAGTAAGTCGGCCCGGTTTATGGCTTCCAATCCTATGGCATCTTTGGTAACCGTAGTAGCACACAAGCTTAATTTTCCCAAGAAAGCCACTAACTCCTCTGCTTCCCGTTCCATTGATATGTCATTTCTCCTTCTACTTAATGCATCTGCTACCATATTAGCTTTTCCAGGGTGGTATGCAATTTCCATGTCATAATCTGCTAGTAGCTCCATCCATCTCCTCTGTCTCAGATTAAGTTCTGGTTGCGTAAATATATATTTTAGACTCTTGTGATCAGTAAAAACTTGAACTTTTTCTCCATATAAATATGCATGCCAAATTTTTAAAGCAAAAACAACTGCTGATAATTCTAAATCATGGATGGGACCATATATCTCATGTTTCCTCAACTCTCTAGACGAATAGGAAATTACTCTTTCTTCCTGCATCAGCACACAACCCAATCCTGACCCTGATGCGTCAGTGTATACCAAATATGGTACCCCAATCCTTGGTATAACCAAAATTTGAGTCTTAGTCAAATGCCCTTTCAACCTTTGAAAGCTCTCTTCATACTCTTTGGTCCAATTAAATTTCATATCCTTTCCCGTAATTTAAGTCATAGGCTTGGCTATACTCGCAAATCCTTCAACGAATTTTTGATAGTAACCCGCTAAGCCAAGAAAACTACGGCCTCTATTGCGTTTGTGGGTGTCGGCCATCCCATAATCGTTGCAATTTTTTTCCTGATCCACGGTACTCCAGATTCAGACACAACGTGACCTAGAAAGCCAATCTTCCTCTGCCATAAACTACATTTGCTCAACTTAGCATATAACTTGTATTCTCGCAACTTTTCTAGTACTACCCTTAAGTGCTCCATATGTTCATCCCGACTCTTAGAATAAATTAGGATGTCATCAATGAACACAATAAATGTTTTGTTTAAATACTCCCGAAACACGTTGTTCATGAGCTTCATAAAAGCGGCTGGTGCATTAGTCAAACCAAATGGCATTACCACAAATTCGTAATGACCATAGTGTATCCTCAAAGCTGTCTTCCTTATATCCTTTTCAGCAATCGTAATCTGGTGGTACCCTGACGTTAGATCGATCTTAGAAAACCATGAAACTCCTTCTAATTGGTCCAATAGCTCGTCAATTCGTGGTAATGAGTACTTATTTTTGATGGTCACTTTATTCAACCCACGATAGTCAACGAAAAGTCTAAAACTTCCATCTTTCTTTTTCACAAACAACACAAGTGCTCCCCATGGCGAACTACTAGGTCTTATAAATCCTTTACTTGTTAAGTCTTCTAATTGCTTCTTTAGCTCAGCCATTTCTGCATGGGTTAACCGGTATGGTGGCTTAGACACGGGAGTGGTTCCTGGCTTCAAATCGATGGTAAAATCATCACCTCGTAATAGCGGAACCCCTTTTAACGGTTCAAATACATCCTCATATGTTGCTGCTACTGGGATACCACTTAGCTCAAATTCTTCTAATTTTTTTTCAATTGTGATTGTTGTCAAGTAAGCCTCATTCCCTCTATTGATAAGCCCGTCTTCATGAATCAAAGAAACTATGGGAATTCTACATTGCACTGGAACCCCTTGAAACGTCAATCTTCCTTTAGCACTAGCAAAGGTAACGCATGCACGTCGACAATCCAACATGGCTTGATGGCATGTAAGCCAATCCATACCTAATATTACTTCATAACGTTTTAACTTCATCTATACAAGGTCTCCAAGTAATTTCACTTATTCCAAGATTACAGGAACCCCCTTGTAAGTTCCTAGTGATTCTACCACTTTTGCCCCCGCTGTTTCAATCCTTCTTGACTTCTTGGAAAACTATACTTAAAAACCCCAACACTTTGCAAATTTAGGACTAACAAAACTATGTGTGGCTCCAGAGTCAAACAAGGTATGAGCGATCGCTTCTCCGAACGAAATTGAGCCTACATGGTTTATTTTTCTAAGAACCAGTACCAAAGAAGTATACAAAACCAAATAATCCCCATGCATTTAAGTAAGAATAACAGGCAAAAGTTCTAAACATACCTGGGATCGGTTCGGCGCCCTCCTCAACATCTACTACAAACACCCGAGGTTCCACATCTTGCCTCTTTGGGGGTGGTGGTGGCATACGCTCCCTCACCCTATCTTTGTCTCCTAGCTGCCTCATACGACAGTTCCTTGAGATGTGTCCTGGTAGCTTACAATTTTAACAGAGATCATCTCCACTTGGAAAATGCATCTTGGTATGTCCAATCTCACCGCACCTGAAACAAGTGAGCACTCCTCTAACCTGCATCGGGCCCATATTCTGATTATCATTGGTACGTATTTGCGGCTCAACCAATTTTCCCACCCTTGCTTGGGCCGCTTTTGCTTGCTTGGTTTCTGCTTCAACGCCTTATTCCACTAAGGATGCTGTTTCCATTAAATCGACCATGTTATTGTATTTTCGCACCATGCAACGATTTTTCACCTCTAGCCTCAAACCTCTTTGAAACTTGAGAATCATGTCATATTCGCTTGTTCCTCTTCCTGCGAACCTCCTAAGTCGATGAAACTCTAGATCATACTCTCGAACTAACTTAGTCCCTTGCCGAAGGTCGGCAAACAATCCAACCATATGGTCTAAAGCCTCTTGTGGAATGTACTTTCGTGCAAATTCCTCCTTAAAGTCATTCCAGCTCACTAAATGGTTTGCATGAGTGCTAGCGACCACACTATCCCACCAAACATGCGCTTCTTGCCTTAGGTACTGAATCACCAACTGCTTCCTAATCTAAATCCGACACATGATTGTCTCGTAGTTCCTCTCTAACATATTCATCTAGTTGTCTGCTGCAATTGGATCGATCCCTCCACTAAACATCTCCATGTTCAAATTCCTTAACATTTTCAAAGCATCCCAATATGGGGGTCCCTGGTCCCGTATGGGTACACTTTGCATTAGAGGGGACGGCGGTGGGTATTGAGGTGCCACAAACTCTTGAACAGGAGGTTCGGGTGCAGTGAACTCCGGAGCTGCCTGCTCAGGCACTGCAACTCGTGGTATCTGATTTGCCGCAGGAATTTGCTGCAACAAAGGTGCTAACACCTCACGCATACTTTGCATCATAGCTGCACTGAGTGACGCATAATACACCATGGGAGAAACAACAACTGGTTGCTGAAGTGGGGCATCGCCTTCCTGCTCAAGCGATTGGTCACTATGGTTGCGCTCACGATCTCCACTACGCAGACCAGCCCTACGATTAACTCTCCTTGGTGGCATAATATCCAAATAAACACCAAATTCACACATCACTCCAATAGTATTATAAATCAACGAAAATTAATTGACTTCACGACAATTACTCTGAGTGGTGCTCCCCCATTGAATATATATATATATTGTAAACACTTTTTTTCTAAAACCTTAGAATAACGCTCTCCGAATCAGAACCGTAGTAGCAACGTCGCTCTGATACCAAAATTGTAACACCCGTCTCCAAAATACATGACACGTGTCATCGCCTCGTACTTAACTTATAATTTATTTGAAATCTCATTTAATATATAAAGAAGAAGTAATCATTCTTTGGGCTAACGATCCATATCCCCCTCATGACTATCGTATAACACCAAATACCCATAGAACTAATGTCACAGTTTGTATATCTATCGTGGAGAAGTTAAAAACATATTTCTCCCTCTACTGATAGTTCGAAACCTATTTCCCCCTAAGATGAAATCTAATTAGACATTACCGTGGTTAAATACGGTTTATAGAATTCGTTAAACCAAAGTAAAATAAATTATCTTAATTAAACCAATTTAACCCAATAATTATCCAAATTATGACCCGATAACCCGTGATTATAATTAACCAAACCTCATTCCCAAACCAAACCCACAAAATCCCCAAAATCCCAAATCGAAAAAACCCTAATTCCTAAAATCGGCCACCTTCGAAATCGATCCCCCCCCATTGTCGAAATCAGGCAACCCTAAGTCGAAATCGAACCCTAACACCACTATCTTTGTCGAAATCGAACCCTAACACCACGAAATCGACGAAATCGCGAGGAGAAATCCCCAAAATCAGAAATCGAAAAACCCTAATTCCCAAAATCGGCTCCCTTCGACGAAATCGATCCCCCCATTGTCAAAATCGAGAAACCGTCTGTTGAAATCGAACCCTAACACCACTATCCTTGTCGAAATCGAACCCTAACACCACGAAATCGATGAAATCGCGAGAAGGAAAAAAGGTTCCCAAAATCGCGAGAAAGAGAAGAGTTTCCCGAAGAAGGAGAAGACTTCACGGTTAGGTCTTGGTTTTGGAATCTGGGTGGGGTTTTAAGGTCGGATCTCGGTTTGGAATCCGAATGGGTTTTGCTCTGGTTCGATATTCACCGGTTTTTGTGGTAAAACAAGTAACCCAGCTGTTCGGGAGAAATAGGTTTTGAACTTTCAATTGAGGGGGAAATAGTTTTCCAACTTCTCCACGATGGATATACGAACTGTGGCATTAGCTCTAGGGGTATTTGGTGCTATACGATAGTTGTGAAGGAGAAATATATCGTTAGCCCTAATTATTTTTATTAAAAGAAGTATAAAATTATTAAGAAAACATAAGACAATAACTTTAAAAAATTCAACGATATTCAAGATTCAAAATAAAATAAATAAATAATGTTTAAAAATTCTCAAAACGTAGCACCACCCCGAGTCACTGTATCACTACTGCTCGAACTCACCTGCATCCAAAATGAGGCATGAGTAACATAATTACTCAATGAAACAATCACGCTTACCCACATATTCTTATTATACAAGTATGTATCTAATATTGATAATTACTTTATTTAGGAATAAAAACTAACACGATTGATTACACAAAAAGTCGACAACAATGCTACCAAGATATAGGTATGTAAACTGGACTTGCCTAAGTCACAACCATTCCTCCTCATCCCTAACCACGTCGGTTTAAGGACTCGGAACCCCCAAAGCCACGTCGGCTTTCCACCACGGCCACGTCGGCCTATTTGCTCACGTTGGCTTTCCACCACGGCCACATTGGCTTATTTTCTCACGTCGAGCTCCTGTCACATCGACGGTTGTTTTTGGTCTACCAGCCGTTAATGAACTATGACTCAACACCATTGTTGTCATAGCCCAACACCCATCAACGCAGTTAAACCAATTGACGTTGCTCAAATCCACCATACTCGCGTTACGTGAATATCACGTTCATTAGAAATTTATTTCCACATTAATAAATCAACCATTATACTTACTTAGATTAAAGGTTTAATATTTATCTAATAATTATATTAATTTATTTCAATTAATTAATTGATTATGGTTCATTTTATTATACCATAATCAACCATAAATAGTTTAGTATCTTTAACCAATAAACCAACACATAATAATTTATTTTTCTTAATAATTAAATAAACATAATAATCTCCCTTAAAATAATAAATTAACCTAATATTTCTACTCTCTTCTCCCACCACACACGTACACCACCACATTCCTATTCATCTTTTTAATATTTATTTATTTATTATCTAATAAATCCCTAATAGCTTTAATCCCTTTTTCCTGATAAAAACACCATTAATTTTTACAACAATTAACTAAAACCCTAACACCACACATGATTTCAACCTCTAATTTTCTCTCTAAACGAAGCACTCATCAAAATACATATACATAAGTGTATAATGAAAATCGTAGATCTCGTCTCACCTCATGGCGAATCTTTGGTTAATGGAACGTTGGAATCGCTGATCGTGCGTAAATTTCTTTTCCTCTGGCGATGGTACACACGAACACCTGGACTCACCAACGCTGAACTTTCTACCCCTCTGCTCTGTCGAAATCTCTCCCTCTCTTCTTGCTTTTGTTTCTGATGAACGGCTCCCTCTAATCCCCTTTGACTACGTCTTATATAGCCATTAGAGTTAATTAGGGTTTCAGAAGAATTTTCCGTTATACCCTGACTTCTAGTTATGTGGGCTACATGGTTTAAATTTAGGCCCGGGATATTACATCATCCCTTTCTTTTGAACTAGATATTGTTGAAACAAATTAATTGTTTCTTGCTCCTACAAAACTTTCAACAGTCAATTCATGCTCATACATTGATTCCCCTCCATATGTTATGAGTTATTTGTTCTTCATACTCCCAATAAACGTACATCAACTCATATTTTTCTCATTAACTTCATAAATGCTCCTTCTAGTCTAAAAAATCCAAGATCATACTTAAGAAAAGACTATTTCTATCACTAACCTCTCTGATACCAATTAAAGGGTGGATTTGTAATCGATATATATGTTGATTATTTAATGATTTCTATAATCATATAACTCATGCTAATTTCTGAATAATATGAAAGAATAGCAGAAGCGTACCTGATGTGGACATCAGGTCGTATGGCCGGCCAGGAGACCAGACTGGCTGACAAGGGAGCTTGCCCGAGACAGCCGGGCCATTTGGCACGTCTGCCGGCCCAAGCGGTACCGCTGGACCTTCGACCAACAGGACCGGACCGATCAGCATTGCCGGCGGAGAGGCCCAAACCTCCAGCCCAACTCGTGGCGACGTGGATGACACAGCCGGTCCCATTGGTGATGCCGCCGACTCCGGGATCAACTTGGCCGGTCCAGAAGGCATTCCGGCCAGTACCTCGCACTGTCCAGCTGGTACAGCCGATCCAGCCGAGTACACGAGCATTTCAACTTCTACACAAGGAGACTCGGACCAGATAAGCTACCAGCTTCAGGACATGCATCTAGAGGAAGTCTCTACACCAGTAGTGCCACCAGGAGCAATGACAAGGAGCAGATCAAGAGCACTCTTCCACAAGTTCAGCTTATGGGTCGACAAGCTCCTAGAGGAAGATCGACTAAGGACAGTGGGCCAGAAGTGCAAAGAAGAGTCCAATGCCTTTTCAACAATGCCAGGGGCTTCAGAGACTTGGGCTTCAGTGGCAAGAGAGGTTAGGGCCCAAAGATTCCTAACCCTACTCCAAGTCGAAGACTAGGAGCAAGGCGCGTGCATGATCTAGATTGTTTTCATTTTTTGAGTCAAAGACAGTTTAGGAATAGGTCCTTTTTCGGTTATGCACTTTTGTACCTTTTCCATTTGTGCACTTTTGTAAAATTTCCTTTTCTTTCTTTGAGTCAACCCTAGAAGGTCAAGCTGTCGAGCATATTAATAAGGCTCCTTCCAGCATTGTAGTTCGACAACTTTTTTGATATTAATAAACTAGAACTTTCTTCCAACAAGCTTTCTCTCTAAGAATCTTGTGCGCTTAGAACCTAGTTGAGACCAGCCCTCCTAGCTCTAAGTTTGTGATTTATCAAGAGGTTCATCACCCCTCGTGTGGTTCACCTCACCCTTCCACCCAATACCAAACTAAACACCCATATCCAAGAACTCTAAGGTCGAGTTTCTCACCTAACCTTCTCCACACAGCCCACGTGCATATAAGCCTTGAATCGAGGCTTGTATCATTTTGGTATCAGAGCTTAAAGCTCCTAAACCAGGTTGTTTCTATCCTTTAACTTGTTTTGTTTCTAGTTCTTGCATTAGTTTAAGTTTCATTGAAGAAAAAAATAACTTCAAACTCCAAACCGAGTGCATCTAGCTTCTACGTGTATCACTAGGGTTTAGATTCACTTTTGCATTGCCATTCACGTTTTCCTTTTTGTTTAAATCATATTTCCATTATTTTTAAGTTAAATTAAAAAGAAAAGAAAAAAAAATAGGAAAAATACAAAAGAATTCGAATTGGACAGCGAGCACAAGTTGTAGGAAGTTTCCATTTTTCTAAACTTTCCTTTTTTCAGGTTTTTCCTTTTTCTCAACTTTTCCTTTTTGCAAATTCGAATTCCCCCTATAAAAGAAAACCCTCCTAATCCACTTAGGAGCAAAATAACTTGTGTTTCTTTCTTGTACCACAATGGCAGAAGAGAATAGAGATGCAGCCGAGGCCATGATGGCCATGTTCACCACCCTCCAAACACAACTCGCATCAATAAGCGAGAGATTGGAGCGCGTGGAGAGGCCTGTGAGATTCCAGGCCATAAGGCACGTGAGAGCTGAGCAAGACTGTGCTGAGGGTCCTAAGCACCTTAGAACACGGCACGAATAGGAGGAGCCCCAGCCAGATGGAGATGAGGACACACCACCTCATAACTATCACCATAGGCCGAGAGGACCTCCACGGCAACCAGAGGCAGAAGGTGATGGCTTGGAGCCATGTGGACATCACCAGAGACCTAGGATGCCTCCTAGACATCATGAGGATGGAGATGAACACGCCTAAAACCGGGTAACTCATCCTGATGTTAAGCTAACTTCTCCAAGTTTTGCAGGAAAAGTAGACCCCGGGGCTTACCTAGATTGGGAGAGAAGAATGGATCATATCTTCGACCATTACAACCAACCAGGGCCTAGGAGAGTCTCAATGGTAGTAGCACAACTCACGGACAACGCCCTCATCTGGTGGGATCGTGAGGTCTCTGACCGAAGGAGGAAAATATTAAGGCCCGTAGACTAATGGGTCGACGTAAAAGACCTCATGCGACAAAGGTTTGTTCCACCTTACTTTCATAGAGATTTTCAACGACATTTTCGTACTCTTAAGCAAGGTATCAGATTAGTAGAGGAGTACCATGAAGAGTTCGAGAAGCTAAGGAACAGGCTGGAGCTCAATGATGATGAAGAAGCGTTGATGGCACAATTCTTGGATGGACTGCAAGAGAGGATCAGCAGCAAGGTGGAAAAGCAAATCTACAATGACTTCAAGGAATTGTTCCACCTATCTGTCCAGGCTGAGCAGCACATCAAACGTAAGAGCCAAGACATCCGCAGCAAGCCTAAGACGCCTTGGGCACCAAGCAATATTCCCAAGCCCGTAGACAAAGGCAAAGGCATAGAGATCGAGTCAAGTTTCAAGAGCAAGCCTCCTGAGCCAACCCGTGACCAGAGAGAGCCTAGTAAGTCCCCTAACCCTCAAAATCACGTGACATCACTTGTTTCAAGTTTAGGGGTCGTGAACACATCTCAAGGGAGTTCCCAAACAACCGGGTCATGCTGATTACGGAGGTTGGTATGAGTCCCAAGATGAAGAGGACAATGAACTAAAAGGAGAATACGGTGACATTGAGTACCCTGATGTGCGGGAAGTGCTGGTCACTAGACGCATCCTCAGTGCAATGGTGGATCCTTCAGAGACAATCCAAAGGGAGAACATCTTCCACAGCCGTTGCACCATCAAGGGCAAGGTATGTAACCTCATCATAGATGGTGGTTCTTGCACTAACGTTGCTAGTGCGTACATGGTTGATAAGCTAGGTCTAGAGAAGACAAGGCATCTTCGACCATATAGACTGAGATGGCTCGATGACAAAGTGGAGCTCAAGATCCACGAGCAAGTCACTGTGCCATTCAGTGTGGGCAAGTACCAAGACCAACTCGTGTGCGACATGGTGCCCATGCAAGCTGGCCATCTTCTGCTAGGAAGGCCATGGCAGTTTGACAAAGAGACCACACATGATGGCCGAACCAATCTCTACACTTTTGTACATGACAAAAGAAAGGTCAGCTTGGCTCCTCTTACACCTGCCCAGGTACACGAGCTACAACTCCAAATGAGTAAGGAAAAGAAACTTATCAAGTCTAATTTTCTTATTCAACCAAGCCATGTCCGGAGAGCTTTAGCCTCGAAGGATTTAATGTTACTAATGGTCTTCAAAAAAGTTTTGAGTGTAGAACAGGGACAGGTAGAGCTACCTCCTGAAGTAGCAACTCTCCTCAACAAATTCCAGGCTGTATTTCCAGAGGAGATACCAGCAGGCTTGCCTCCTTTACGTGGCATAGAACACCAGATTGATCTAGTGCCCAGAGCAGCCCTGCCCAACCGGCCAGCCTACCGGATGAGTCTAGAGGAGTCCAAAGAGCTTGAGAAGCAAGTCAAGGAGCTCCTGGAGAAAGGATATGTTCGAGAGAGCCTCAGTCCATGTGCCGTACCAGTGCTACTAGTGCTCAAGAAAGATGGGACTTGGCGAATGTGCGTGGACTGCCGAGCAATCAATAACATCACAGTCAAGTACCGGCATCCGATACCACGGCTGGATGACATGCTAGATGAGCTGAGTGGAGCCACGGTCTTCTCCAAGATAGACCTCAAGAGTGGATACCACCAGGTCAGGATGATGGAAGGTGATGAGTGGAAGACTGCTTTCAAGACAAAGCAGGGGCTCTACGAGTGGACAGTCATGCCATTCAGCTTGACTAATGCCCCAATCACCTTCATGCGCCTTATGAACCAAGTTCTTAGGGCGTACATCAGTAAGTTCGTTGTAGTTTATTTTGAAGACATTTTTAGTTTACAGTAAGTGTTTAAGAGATCACCTTACACATCTTGAGATGGTACTTAAAATCCTTCGACAAGAAGAGCTTTATGCCAATCTCAAGAAGTGCACCTTTTGTACTGATAAACTTGTCTTCTTAGGTTTTGTTGTAAGTTCACAGGGCCTACAGGTTGATGAGAAGAAGATTCGAGCCATACAAGAATGGCCAACACCAAGCAACATCAGCCATGTGAGGAGCTTCCACGGACTGGCCAGCTTCTACAGGAGATTTGTGCCCAACTTCAGCAGTATTGCCTCACCCTTGACGGCAGTAGTGAAGAAGAACGTGGGATTCAGCTGGGGAGAAGCTCAGGAGAAGGCATTTCGAGCCTTGAAGGACAGCCTTACACATGCACCGGTGCTAGTCCTTCTCGACTTCAACAAGACGTTTGAAGTGGAGTGTGATGCCTCTGGAATAGGCATAGGAGCAGTGCTAACCCAAGGAGGGAGTCCAGTGGCATAGTTCAGTGAGAAGCTAGGTGGTGCCTCACTGAACTACCCCACTTACGACAAGGAGCTTTATGCCCTTGTCCGAGCATTGGAGACTTGGCAGCATTACTTGCTGTACAAGGAGTTTGTGATCCACACTGATCACGAGACTCTCAAATACCTCAGAGGACAAACCAATCTCAAGAGGAGACATGCCAGGTAGATGGAGTTCATAGAGATCTTCCTGTACGTCATCAAGTACAAGAAGGGCAAAGACAATGTGGTAGCCGATGCACTATCAAGGAGGTTCGCCTTGATATCCACCATGGAGGCAAAGGTTCTAGGATTCGAGCACATCACGGACCTATACAAGGATGATCCTGACTTTGCTGAGAGCTACAAGGAGTTTGGCGCCGGAAGTCATGGTAAGTTTTACATCCATGAGGGATTCTTGTTCCGAGAGAGAAGGCTGTGCATACCACAAGGATCATTAAGGGAGCTTATCATCCGAGAAGCTCATGTAGGAGGACTGATGGGCCACTTTGGTGTCGACAAGACCCTAGCAGTGGTCAAGGAGCACTTCTACTGGCCACACATCAAAAGGTCAGTAGAAGCCCATTGTGCAAGGTGCATCACTTGCAAAAAAGCGAAGTCCTGAGTGCACCCTCACGGGTTGTATCTCCCACTGCCCATACCTACACATCCATGGGTGGACATCTCAATGGACTTCGTTCTAGGTCTGCCCAAGATCAACCACAAAGATGCAATCTTTGTAATGGTGGACAGATTCTCCAAGATGGCACACTTCATCCCGTGTGCCAATGTTAATGATGCTACGCAAACAGCCGAGCTGTTCTTCAGGGAGATAGTATGGCTTCATGGAGTGCCAAGGACCATCGTGTCAGACAGGGACTCCAAGTTCCTCAGCCATTTCTGGAGGACACTTTGGAGGAAGCTAGGCACGAAGCTACTCTTCTCTACCACCTGCCATCCTCAAACCGATGGCCAAACTGAAGTTGTCAACCGGACACTATCAACTCTTCTCAGGACTACACTAGGGAAGAAACTCAAGAATTGGGTGGAGTGCTTGCCATTCATAGAGTTCGCTTACAACCAAGCTGTGCACTCAGCAACCAAGAAGACACCCTTTGAAGTAGTATACGGCTTCAACCCTCTCACCCCATTGGAGCAAACGCCACTGCCACCAGCAGAGATGACCAACCTCAATGGAGCATCCAAGGCAGAGTTCATAAGGAAGTTACACCAGAAGGTAGCAGAGAACTTGGAGAAGAGGACCGGGCAGTACGTGACTCATGCCAACAAGGGAAGAAAGGAGGTGATCTTTTAACCAGGCGATTGGGTGTGGCTACACCTACGGCAGGAGAGGTTCCCCAACCGAAGGAGTTCCAAGCTAGCACCAAGAGGAGATGGACCATTCAGAGTACTGGAGAGGATCAACAACAATTCCTACTGGATCGAGCTCCCAGGTGAGTTTAATGTGTCCAATACGTTCAATGTAACTGACTTAGCCCCTTTCCATGCAGATGAACCAGTTTTGAGGTCAAAACCTACTGAAGAGGGAGGGGATGATAGGGACATCAGGTTGTATGGCCGGCCAGGAGACCAGACTGGCTGACCAGGGAGCTTGCCCGAGACAGCCGGGCCATTCGGCATGTCTGCCGGCCCAAGCGGTACCACCGGACCCTCGACCAATAGGACCGGACCGATCAGCATTGGCGGCGGAGAAGCCCAAACCTCCGGTCCAACTGGTAGCAACGTGGATGACACCGCCAGTCCCATTGGTGATGCCAACGACTCCGGGATCAACTTGGCCGGTCCAGAAGGCATTCCGGCCAGTAGCTCGCACAGTCCAGCCGGTACAGGATTGTAGTTCGACAACCTTTTTGATATTAATAAAGTAGAACTTTCTTCTAACAAGCTTTCTCTCTAAGAATCTTGTGCGCTTAGAACCTAGTTGAGACCAGCCCTCCTAGCTCTAAGTTTGTGATTTATCACGAGGTTCATCACCCCTCGTGTGGTTCACCTCACACTTCCACCCAATATCAACCCAAAAACCCATATCCAAGAAATCTAAGGTCGAGTTTCTCACCTAACCTTCTCCACACAGCCCACGCACATATAAGCCTTGAATCGAGGCGTGTATCAGTACCTTTTTGATCTTTGGCTTATGATACTAAAGTTGGGAATGGTTCTTCCACGATGAATCCAGAATAGCTGAATGTATTTGTTGATGGGATACAAAGGTGGCTAAATTTTTGATTAGAGTTGCCATGGGGACCATAACCCTTATATATAGAAAATAATTCCTAATTCGGTGCTTCATCAAATTAGAAATTGCATAATGTATCCACACATAAATTTTCCATAACACTTATGCCTTATAGTCTTTTATCTTTACAAATAAGTGACCACATAATTTTGACTACTTTAGATAATGACCCTAACACATCGATTATACATGTGTGACCCCAACATAATTTTTACAATCTCCCACTATGATGGGGACATCAGGTCGTATGGCCAGCCAGGAGGCCAGACTGGCCAACCAGGGAGCTTGCCTGAGACAGCCAGGCCATTTGTCATGTCTGCCAGCCCAAGCGGTACTGCCGGACCCTCGAGCAACACGACCGGACCGATCAGCATTGCCGGCGGAGAGGCCCAAACCTCCAGCACAATTGGTGGCAACGTGGATGACACCACCGGTCCCCTTTGTGACGCCGCCGACTCCGGGATCAACTTGGCCGGTCCAAAAGGCATTTCGGCCAGCACCTCGCACAGTCCAGCCGGTACAGCCGATCCAGCCGAGTACACGGGCATTTCAGCATCTACACAAGGAGACTCGGACCAGATAAGCTACCAGCTTCAGGACATGCATCTAGAGGAAGTCTCTACACCAGTAGTGCCACCATGAGCAATGAAAAGGAGCAGATCAAGAGTACTCTTCCACACGTTCAGCTTATGGGTCGACAAGCTCCTAGAGGAAGATCGACTAAGGACAGAGAAGGCCAAAAGTGCAAAGAAGAGTCCAAAGGCTTCTCAACAATGCAAGGGACTTCAGAGACTTGGGCTTTAGTGGCACGAGAGGTAAGGGCCCAAAGATTCCTAACCCTACTCCAAGTCGAAGACTAGGAGCAAGGCGCGTGCATGCCACAAGGACGGCCACCTTCCATTTCTTGGCCGTGAGGTAAGAAATGTAAGTTTTCAATTCGAATATATGCCTCTTCCTGTTTTGTAGGGTAGGATCTAGATTGTTTACATTTTTGAGTCAAAGACATTTTAGGAATAGGTCTTTTTTCGATTATGCACTTTTGTACATTTTCCATTTGTGCACTTTTGTAAACTTTCCTTTTCTTTCTTTGAGTCGACCCTAGAAGGTCAAGCTGTCGAGCATATTAATAAGGCTCCTTCCAGCATTGTAGTTCGATAACCTTTTTGATAATAAAGTAGAACTTTCTTCCTACATGCTTTCTCTCAAAAGAGACTTGTGCGCTTAGAACCTAGTTGAGACCAGCCCTCCTAGCTCTAAGTTTGTGATTTATCACGAGGTTCATCACCCCTCGTGTGGTTCACTTCACCATACCATCTCATACCAACCAGAAAACCCCTATCCAAAAGCTTATGGTCGAGTTTCTCACCTGATGAGAACATCAGGTCGTACATCCAGCCAGGAGACAAGACTGGCCGACCAGGAAGCTTGCCCGAGACAGCAGGACCATCTGGCGTGCCTGCCGGACCAGACAGTACCGCCGGACCCTCGACCTATAGGACCAGACCGGTCAACATCGCCGGCGGAGAGGCCCAAGCTTCCGGCACACTTGGTGGGGACATGAATGACACCGCCGGTCCCCCTGATGACACCGCCGACTCCGGGATCAACTTGGCCGGTCCTGAAGTCATTCCGGCCAGTACCGCGCACAATCCAGCCGGTACAGGCCATCCAGCCGAGTACACGCACACTTCCACTTCTACACAAGAGGACTCGGACCAAATGAGCTACCAGCTCCAGGACATGCACTAAGAGGAAGTCTCAACACCAGTGGTACCTCAGGGAGCAATGACAAGAAGCAGATCAAGGGCGCTCTTCCACAAATTCAGCCTATGGGTCAACAAGCTACTAGAGGAAGATCGACTAAGGACAACGGGCCAAAAATACAAGGAAGAGTCCAATAGCTTCTAAACAACACAAGGGACATCAGACACTTGGGCTTTAGTGGCAAGAGAGGTCAAGGCTCAGAGATTTTTAACCCTACTCCAAGTCGAAGACTAGGAGCAAGGCGCGTGCATGCCACAAGGAAGGCCACCTTCCATTTCTTGGCCGTGAGGTGAGTTAAGGTAAGTTTACATTCGAATATATGCCTCTTTCTGTTTTGCAGGGTAGGATCTAGTTGCTTTACATTTTTGAGTCAAGAACATTTTAGGAATAGGTCCTTTTTCGGTTATGCAGTTTTGTATCTTTTCCTTTGTGCACTTTTGTAAACTTTCCTTTTTCTTTATTTGTGTCGACCCTAGAAGGTCAAGCTGTCAAGCATATTAATAAGGCTCCTTCCAGCATTGTAGTTCGACAACCTTTTTGCTAATTAATAAAGATCGAATTTTCTTTACAAGTTATTCTCTCAAAGAAGCTTGTGCGCTTAGAACCTAGTTGAGACCAGCCCTCCTAGCTCTAAGTTTGTGATTTATCACGAGGTTCATCACCCCTCATGTGGTTCACTTCACCCTTCCATCTTTTACCAACCAGAAAACCCCCATCCAGAAGCCTAAGGTTGAGTTTCTTACCTAATCTTCTACAAACAGCCCACGCGCATCCAAGCCTTGAATCGAGGCTTGTATCATTTTGGTATCAGAGCTTAAAGCTCCTAAACCAGGTTGTTTCTATCCTTTTGCTTGTTTTGTTTTGTGTTCTTGCATTAGTTTAAGTCGCATTCAAGAAAAAAAAATAACCTCAAACACCAAACCGAGTGCATCTAGCCTCCTACGTGTATCACTAGGGTTTAGATTCACTTTTGCTTTGCCATTCACGTTTTCCTTTTTGTTTAATTCATATTTCCATTAATTTTAAGTTAAGTTAAAAAGAAAAAGAAAAGAAAAGAAAAAGGAAAGAAAAGAGAATAGGAAAATACCCAAGATATTTCGAATTGGACAGCTAGCACAAGTTGTCTAGGAAGTTTCCTTTTTCTTGTAGTCGAATTTCCTTTCCTTAGGATTTTTCCTTTTTGCATTTTTTTCAAACCCCATATAAAAAGAAAACCCTCCTAACAATTTAGGAGCATCATAATTGTCTTCTTTCTTTGTAGCACACCATGGGAGAAGAGAATAGAGACGCAGCTGAAGCCATGATGGCCATGTTCACCACACTCCAAACACAACTCGCATCCATAGGCGAGAGGTTGGAGCGCGTGGAGAGACCAGTAAGATTGCAGGCCATAAGGCACGTGAGAGCTGAGCTAGACCGTCCTGAGGGTCCTGAGTACCTTAGGACACGGCACGAACAGGAGGAACCCCAGCAAGATGGAGATGAGGACACGCAACCTCATAACTATCACCATAGGCCGAGAGGACCTCCACGGCAACCAGAGGCAGAAGATGAGTGCTTTGAGCCATATGGTCTTCACCAGAGACCAAGAAGGCCTCCTAGACGTCATGAGGATGGAGATGAACACACCTACAACCGGGTAATTCATCCTGATGTTAAACTAACTCCTCCAAGTTTTGCAGGAAAAGTAGACACCGAGGCTTACCTAGATTGGGAAAAGCGAATGGATCATATCTTTGATCACTACAACCAACCAGGACCTAGGAGAGTCTCAATGGCAGTAGCACAACTCACGGACAATGCCCTCATCTGGTGGGATCGTGATGTATCTGACAGAAGGAGGAAGAGAATGAGACCCGTAGACTCATGGGTCGACATGAAAGACCTCATGCGACAAAGGTTTGTTCCACCTTACTTTCATAGGGATTTGCAACGACGTTTTCGTACTCTTAAGCAGGGTACCAGATCAGTAGAGGAATACTATGAAGAGTTCGAGAAGTTAAGGAACAGATTGGAGCTCAATGATGATGAAGAAGCATTGATGGCGCAATTCTTGGATGGACTCCAAGAAAGGATCAGCTGCAAGGTGGAAAGGCAAATCTACAACGACTTCAAAGACTTGTTCCACCTATCTGTGCAAGCTGAACAGCACATCAAACGTAAAATCCAAGACATCCGCAGCAAGCCTAAGACACCTTGGGCACCAAGCAACATGCCCAAGACCGTGGACAAAGGCAAAGCCGTAGAGATCGAGTCAAGGTTCAAGAGCAAGCCTCCTGAACCCACCCGTGACCAGAGAGAGCCTGGTAAGTCTTCTAACCCTCAAAGATCACGTGACATAACTTGTTTCAAGTGCAGGGGACGTGGACACATCTCAACGGAGTGCCCAAACAACTGAGTCATGCTGATCACGGAGGCAGGAGAATATGAGTCCCAAGATGAAGAGAACTATGAACCAGAAGGAGAATATGGTGACATTGAGTACCCTGATGTGGGGGAAGTGCTGGTCACTAGACGTATCCTCAGTGCAATGGTGGATCCTTCAGAGACCATCCAAAGGGAGAACATCTTCCACAGCCGTTGCACCATCAAGGGCAAGGTATGTAACCTCATCATAGATGGTGGTTCTTGCACTAACGTTGCTAGTGCATATATGGTTGATAAGCTAGGTCTAGAGAGGACACGGCATCCTCGACCATATAGACTGAGATGGCTTGATGACAAAGTGGAGCTCAAGATTCATGAGCAAGTCAGTGTGCCATTCAGTGTGGGCAAGTACCAAGACCAGGTCGTGTGCGACGTGGTGCCCATGCAAGCTGGCCATCTTCTACTAGGAAGACCATGGCAGTTTGCCAAAGAGACCAGGCATGATGGCCGAACCAATCTCTACACCTTCGTGCATGACAAGAGAAAGGTCAGCCTAGCTCCTCTTACACCTGCCCAAGTACATGAGCTACAACTCCAAATGAGTAAGGAAAAGAAACTTGTCAAGTCTAACTTTCTTATTCAACCTAGTCATGTCCGGAGAGCTTTAGCCTCTAAGGACTTAATGTTACTAATGGTTTTCAAGGAAGTGTTGAGTATAGAACAGGGACAGGTAGAGCTACCTCATGAAGTAGCAACACTCCTCAACAAATTTCAGGATGTATTTCCAGAGGAGATACCAGCAGGCTTGCCTCCTTTACGTGGCATAGAACACCAGATTGATCTAGTGCCCAGAGCAGCCCTGCCCAACCGGCCAGCCTACCGGATGAGTCTAGAGGAGTCCAAAGAGCTTGAGAAGCAAGTCAAGGAGCTCCTGGAGAAAGGATATGTTCGAGAGAGCCTCAGTCCATGTGCGGTACCAGTGCTGCTAGTGCCCAAGAAGGATGGGACTTGGCGCATGTGTGTGGACTGCCGAGCCATCAACAACATCACAGTCAAGTATAGGCATCCAATACCACGACTGGATGACATGCTAGATGAGCTGAGTGGAGCCACGGTCTTCTCCAAGATAGACCTCAAAAGTGGATACCACCAGGTAAGAATGAAGGAAGGTGATGAGTGGAAACCTTTCAAGACAAAGCAAGGACTCTACGAGTGGACAGTCATGCCATTTGGCTTGACTAATGCCCCAAGCACCTTCATGCGCCTTATGAACCAAGTTCTTAGGCGTACATCAGTAAGTTTGTAGTGGTTTACTTTGATGATATACTAGTTTATAGTAAGTGCCTACGGGAACACCTCACACATCTTGAGATGGTACTTAAAACCCTTCGACAAGAAGAGCTTTATGCCAATCTCAAGAAGTGCATCTTTTGTACTGATAAACTTGTCTTTTTAGGTTTTGTTGTAAGTTCACAGGGCCTACAGGTTGATGAAGAGAAGATTCGAGCCATACAAGAATGGCCAACACCAGGAAACATCAGCCAAGTGAGGAGCTTCCACGGACTGGCCAGCTTCTATAGGAGATTCGTGCCCAACTTCAGCAGTATTGCCTCACCACTGACGGCAGTAGTGAAGAAGAACGTGGGATTCAGCTGGGGAGAAGCTCAGGAGAAGGCATTCCAGGCCTTGAAGGACAGCCTTACACATGCACCAGTGCTAGTCCTGCCCGACTTCAACAAGACGTTTGAAGTGGAGTGTGATGCCTCTGGAATAGGCATAGGAGCAGTGCTAACCAAGGAGGGAGACCAGTGGCATACTTCAGTGAGAAGCTAGGTGGTGCCTCACTGAACTACCCCACTTATGACAAGGAGCTCTATGCCCTTGTCCGAGCATTGGAGACTTGGCAGCATTACTTGCTGTCCAAGGAGTTTGTGATCCACACTGATCACGAGACTCTCAAACACCTCAGAGGGCAAACCAATCTCAAGAGGAGACATGCCAGGTGGATGGAGTTCATAGAGACCTTCCCGCACATCATCAAGTACAAGAAGGGCAAAGACAATGTGGTAGCCGATGCACTATCAAGGAGGTTTGCCTTGATATCAACCATGGAGGCAAAGGTCCTAGGATTCGAGCACATCAAGGATCTATACAAGGATGATCCTGACCTTGCTGAGAGCTACAAGGAGTGTAGCACAGGGAGTCATGGCAAATTCTACATCCATGAGGGATTCTTGTTCCGAGAAAGAAGGCTGTGCATACCACAAGGATCACTAAGGGAGCTTATCATCCGAGAAGCTCATGGAGGAGGACTCATGGGCCACTTTGGTGTCGACAAGACTCTAGCAGTGGTCAAGGAGCACTTCTACTGGCCACACATCAAGAGGACAGTAGAAGCTCATTGTGCAAGATGCATCACTTGCAAGAAGGCAAAGTCCCGAGTGCAACCTCACGGGTTGTATCTCCCACTGCCCATACCCACACATCCATGGGTGGACATCTCGATGGACTTTGTTCTAGGTCTGCCAAGATCAACCACAAAGATGCAATCTTTGTAGTGGTGGACAGATTCTCCAAGATGGCACACTTCATTCCATGTGCCAATGTCAATGATGCCTTACAAACAGCTGAGCTGTTCTTCAGGGAGATAGTACGGCTTCATGGAGTGCCAAGGACCATCGATCAGACAGGGACACCAAGTTCCTCAGCCATTTCTGGAGGACCCTTTGGAGAAAGCTAGGCACGAAGCTACTCTTCTCAACCACTTGCCATCCTCAAACCGATGGCCAAACTGAAGTTGTCAACAGGACACTATCAACTCTTCTCAGAACTACACTAGGGAAGAACCTAAAGACTTGGGTGGAGTGCCTGCCATTCATTGAGTTCGCCTACAACCGAGCCGTGCACTCAGCAACCAAGAAGACACCATTTGAAGTGGTATACAGTTTCAACCCTCTCACCCCATTGGAGCAAACACCACTGCCACCAGCTGAGATGACCAACCTCAACGGAGCATCCAAAGCAGAGTTCATAAGGAGGTTACACCAGAAGGTAGCAGAAAACTTGGAGAAGAGGACCGGACAGTACGTGACTCATGCCAACAAAGGAAGAAAGGAGGTGATCTTTCAACCAGGCGATTGGGTGTGGCTACACCTACGGCAGGAGAGGTTCCCAAACCTAAGGAGTTCCAAGCTAGCACCAAGAGGAGATGGACCATTCAGAGTGCTCGAGAGGATCAACAACAACGCCTACCGGATCGAGCTGCCAGGTGAGTTTAATGTGTCCAATACGTTCAATGTTACTGACTTGGCCCCTTTCCATGCAGATGAACCAGTTTTGAGGACAAAACCTACTGAAGAGGGAGGGAATGATGAGGACATCAGGTCGTACATCCAGCCAGGAGACCAGACTGGCCGACCAGGAAGCTTGCCCGAGACAGCAGGACCATCTGGCACGGCAGTACCGCCGGACCCTCGACCTATAGGACCAGACCGGTCAACATCGCCGGCGGAGAGGCCCAAGCTTCCGGCACACTTGGTGGGACGTGAATGACACCGCCGGTCCCCCTGATGACACTGCCGACTCCGGGATCAACTTGGCCGGTCCTGAAGTCATTCCGGCCAGTACGACGCACAATCCAGCCGGTACAGCCGATCCAGCCGAGTACACGCGCACTTCCACTTCTAAACAAGAGGACTCGGACCAAATGAGCTACCAGCTCCAGGACATGCACTTAGAGGAAGGCTCAACACCACTGGTACCTCAAGGAGCAATGACAAGAAGCAGATCAAGGGCGCTCTTCCACAAATTCAGCGTATGGGTCAACAAGCTACTATAGGAAGATCGACTAAGGACAATGGGCCAAAAATACAAGGAAGAGTCCAATAGCTTCTCAACAACATAAGGGACATCAGAGACTTGGGCTTTAGTGGCAAAAGAGGTCAAGGCTCAGAGATTTTTAACCCTACTCCAAGTCGAAGACTAGGAGCAAGGCGCGTGCATGCCACAAGGACGGCCACCTTCCATTTCTTGGCCATGAGATAGGTTGAGGTAAGCTTCAATTCGAATATATGCCTCTTTCTGTTTTGCAGGGTAGGATCTAGAATATTTACTTTTATTGAGTCAAACACATTTTAGGTATAGGTCCTTTTTTCGATTATACACTTTTGTATCTTTTCCTTTTGTGCACTTTTGTAAGTTTTCCTTTTCTTATTTGGGTCGACCCTACAAGGTCAAGCTGTCGAGCATATTAATAAGGCTCCTTCCAGCATTGTAGTTCGACAACTTTTTTGATATTAATAAACTAGAACTTTCTTCCAACAAGCTTTCTCTCTAAGAATCTTGTGCGCTTAGAACCTAGTTGAGACCAGCCCTCCTAGCTCTAAGTTTGTGATTTATCACGAGGTTCATCACCCCTCGTGTGGTTCACTTCACCCTTCCATCTTTTACCAACCAGAAAACCCCCATCCAGAAGCCTAAGGTTGAGTTTCTCACCTAATCTTCCACAAACAGCCCACGCGCATACATCCTTGAATCAAGGCTTGTATCATCACCCAACCAGAAAATACCAAAAGAATTCAAATTGGACAGCTAGCACAAGTTGTAGGAAGTTTCCATTTTTCTAAACTTTCTTTTTTTCAGGTTTTTCCTTTTTCTCAACTTTTTCCTTTTTGCAAATTCAAATTCCCCTATAAAAGAAAACCCTCCTAATCCACTTAGGAGCAAAATAACTTGTGTTTCTTTCTTGTACCACAATGGCAGAAGAGAATAGAGATGCAGCCGAGGCCATGATGGCCATGTTCACCACCCTCCAAACACAACTCGCATCAATAGGCGAGAGATTGGAGCGCGTGGAGAGGCCTGTGAGATTCCAGGCCATAAGGCACGTGAGAGCTGAGCAAGACTGTGCTGAGGGTCCTAAGCACCTTAGAACACGGCACGAATAGGAGGAGCCCCAGCCAGATGGAGATGAGGACACACCACCTCATAACTATCACCATAGGCCGAGAGGACCTCCACGGCAACCAGAGGCAAAAAGTGATGGCTTCGAGCCATATGGATATCACCAGAGACCAAGGATGCCTCCTAGACATCATGACGATGGATATGAACACGCCTACAACTGGGTAACTCATCCTGCTGTTAAACTAACACCTCTGAGTTTTGCAGGAAAAGTAGACCCCGAGGCCTACCTAGATTGGGAGAGAAGGATGGATCACATCTTTGATCACTACAACCAACCAGGCCCTAGGAGAGTCTCCATGGCAGTAGCACAACTCACAGACAATGCCCTTATCTGGTGGGATCGTGAGGTGTCTGACCGAAGGAGGAAAAGATTGAGGCCCGTAGACTCATGGGTTGACATGAAAGACCTCATGAGACAAAGGTTTGTTCCACCCTATTTTCATAGAGATTTGCAACGACGTTTTCGTACTCTTAAGCAGGGTACCAGATCAGTAGAGGAGTACTATGAAGAGTTTGAGAAACTAAGGAACAGGCTGGAACTCAATGACGATGAGGAAGCTTTGATGGCACAATTCTTGGATGGACTCCAAGAAAGAATCAGCTGCAAGGTGGAAAGGAAAATCTACAATGACTTCAAAGACTTGTTCCACCTATCTGTCCAGGCTGAGCAGCACATCAAACGTAAGAGCCAAGACATCCGCAGAAAGCCTAAGACGCCTTGGGCACCAAGCAACATTCCCAAGCCCGTAGATAAAGGCAAAAGCATAGAGATCGAGTCAAGGTTCAAGAGCAAGCCTCCTGAGCCAACCCGTGACCAGAGAGAGCCTAGTAAGTCCTATAACCCTCAAAGATCACGTGACATCACTTGTTTCAAGTGTAGGGGTCGTGGACACATCTCAAGGGAGTGCCCAAATAACCGGATCATGCTGGTTATGGAGGCTGGAGAGTATGAGTCCCAAGATGAAGAGGACTATGAACCAGAAGGAGAATACGGTGACATTGAGTACCCTGATATGGGTGAAGTGCTGGCCACTAGACGCATCCTCAGTGCAATGGTAGATCCTTCAGAGACCATCGAAAGGGAGAACATCTTCCATAGCCGTTGCACCATCAAGGGCAAGGTATGTAACCCCATCATAGATGGTGGTTCTTGCACTAACGTTGCTGGTGCGTACATGGTTGATAAGCTAGGTCTACAAAAGACAAGGCATCCTCGACCATATAGACTAAGATGGCTCGATGACAAAGTGGAGCTCAAGATCCATGAGCAAGTCACTGTGCCATTCAGTCTGGGCAAGTACCAAGACCAAGTCGTGTGCGACGTGGTGCCCATGCAAGCTGGCCATCTTCTGCTAGGAAGGCCATGGCAGTTTGACAAGGAGACTAGGCATGATGGCTGAACCAATCTCTACACTTTCGTACATGACAAGAGAATGGTCAGCCTAGCTCCTCTCACACCTGCCCAGGTACATGAGCTTCAACAGCAAATTAGTAAGGAAAAGAAGCTCATTAAATCTAATTTTCTTATTCAACGAAGTCATGTCCAGAGAGCTTTAGCCCTGAAGGATCTAATGCTACTAATGGTTTTCAAAGAAGTGTTGAATGTAGAGAAAGAACAGGTAGCGCTACCTCCTGAAGTAGCAGCTCTCCTCAACAAGTTCCAGGATGTGTTCCCAGAAGAGATACCAGCAGGCTTACTGATACAAGCCTCGATTCAAGGCTTATATGCGCGTGGGCTGCTTGGAGAAGGTTAGGTGAGAAACTCGACCTTAGACTTCTTGGATAGGGGTTTTTGGGTTGGTATTCGATGGAAGGGTAAAGTGAACCACACGAGGGGTGATGAACCTCGTGATAAATCACAAAATTAGAGCTAGGAGGGCTGGTCTCAACTAGGTTCTAAGCGCACAAAATTCTTAGAGAGAAAACTTGTTGGAAGAAAGTTCTACTTTATTAATATCAAAAGGTTGTCAAATTACAATGCTGGAAGGAGCCTTATTAATATGCTCGACAGCTTGACCTTCTAGGGTCGACTCAAAGAAGAAAAGGAAAGTTTAAAAAAGTGCACAAATGGAAAATATACAAAAGTGCATAACCGAAAAAGGACCTATTCCTAAAATGTCTTTGACTCAAAAATGTAAACAATCTAGATCCTACCCTGCAAAACAGAAAGAGGCATATATTCGAATTGAAACTTACCTTACTTACCTCACGGCCAAGAAATGGAAGGTGGCCGTCCTTGTGGCATGCACGCGCCTTGCTCCTAGTCTTCGACTTGGAGTAGGGTTAGGAATCTTTGGGCCCTGACCTCTCTTGCCACTAAAGCCCAAGTCTCTGAAGTCCCTTGCATTGTTGAGAAGCCTTTGGACTCTTCTTTGCACTTCTGGCCCATTGTCCTTAGTCTATCTTCATCTAGGAGCTTTGTCTACCCATAAGCTAAACTTGTGGAAGAGTGCTCTTGATCTGCTCCTTGTCATTGCTCCTGGTGGCACTACTGGTGTAGAGACTTCCTCTAGATGCATGTCCTGAAGCTGGTAGCTTATTTGGTCCGAGTCTCCTTGTGTAGGAGTAGAAATGCTCGTGTACTCGGCTGGATCCGCTGTACGTGCTGGAATGTGCGAGGTACTGGCCAGAATGCCTTCTAGACCGGCCATGTTGATCCCGGAGTCGGCGGCATCACCAATGGGACTGGCGGTGTCATCCATGTCGCCACCAATTGTGCCGGAGGTTTGGGCCTCTCTGCCGGCAATGCTGACCAGTCTGGTCCTATTGGTCAAGAGTCCGGCGGTACTGCTTGGTCCGGCAGACATGCCAAATGGCCCGGCTGTCTCGGGCAAGCTTCCTGGTCGGCCAGTCTGGTCTCCTGGCTGGATGTATGACCTGATGTCCTCATCATCCCCTTCCTCTTCAGTAGGTTTTGTCCTCAAAACTGGTTCATCTGCATGGAAAGGGGCTAAGTCAGTTACGTTGAACGTGTTGGACACATTAGACTCACCTGGGAGCTCGATCCGGTAGGCCTTGTTGTTGATCCTCTCAAGCACTCTGAATGGTCCATCTCCTCTTGGTGCTAGCTTGGAACTCCTTAGGTTTGGGAACCTCTCCTGCCGTAGGTGTAGCCACACCCAACCGCCTGGTTGAAAGATCACCTCCTTTCTTCCCTTGTTGGCACGAGTCACGTACTGTTCGGTCCTCTTCTCCATGTTTTCTGCTACCTTCTTGATACAAGCCTTGATTCAAGGATGTATGCGCGTGGGCAGTTTGGAGAAGTTTAGGTGAAAAACTTGACCTTAGATTTCTTGGATAGGGGTTTTCTGGTTTGTAAAAGATGGAAGGGTGAAGTGAACCACACGAGGGGTGATGAACCTCGTGATAAATCACAAACTTAGAGCTAGGAGGGCTGGTCGCAACTAGGTTCTAAGCGCACAGGTCTCTTGAGAGAATAACTTGTTGAAAGAAAATTTGATCTTTATTAATATCAAAAGGTTGTCAAACTACAATGCTGGAAGGAGCCTTATTAATATGCTCGACAGCTTGACCTTGTAGGGTCGACCCAAATAAGAAAAGGAAAACTTACAAAAGTGCACAAAAGGAAAAGATACAAAAGTGTATAATCGAAAAAAGGACCTATACCTAAAATGTGTTTGACTCAATAAAAGTAAATATTCTAGATCCTACCCTGCAAAACAGAAAGAGGCATATATTCGAATTGAAGCTTACCTCAACCTATCTCATGGCCAAGAAATGGAAGGTGGCCGTCCTTGTGGCATGCACGCGCCTTGCTCCTAGTCTTCGACTTGGAGTAGGGTTAAGAATCTTTGGGCCCTGACCTCTCTTGCCACTAAAGCCCAAGTCTCTGATGTCCCTTGTGTTGTTGAGAAGCCTTTGGACTCTACTTTGCTCTTCTGGCCCATTGTCCTTAGCTGATCTTCCTCTAGGAGCTTGTCCACCCATAAGCTGAATTTGTGGAAGAGTGCCCTTGATCTGGTTCTTGTCATTGCTCCTGGTGGCACTACTGGTGTGGATACTTCCTCTAGATGCATGTCCTGAAGCTGGTAGCTTATCTGATCCGAGTTTCCATGTGTGGAAGTTGAATTGCTCGTACACTCGGCTGCATCGGCTGTACCGGCTGGACTGTGCGAGGTACTGGCCGGAATGCCTTCAGGACCGGCCAAGTTGATCCCGGAGTTGGTGGCATCACCAAGGGGACCGGCGGTGTCATCCACGTCCCCACCAAGTGTGCTGTTAGCTTGGGCCTCTCCGCCGGCAATGCTGGTTGCTCTGGTCCTATTGGTCGAGGGTCTGGCGGTATTGCTTGGACCGGCAGGCGTGCCAGATGGCCCGGCTGTCTCGGGCAAGCTTTCTGGTCGGCCAGTCTGGTCTCCTGGCTAGATGTACGACCTGATGTCCTCATCATCCCCTCCCTCTTCAGTAGGTTTTGTCCTCAAAACTGGTTCATTTGCATGGAAAGGGGCTAAGTCAGTAACATTGAACGTATTGGACACATTAAAGTGAGTAACATTGAACGTATTGGACACATTAAAGTCAGTAACATTGAACGTATTGGACACATTAAACTCACCTGGTAGCTCGATCCGGTAGGCGTTGTTGTTGATCCTCTCGAGCACTCTGAATGGTCCATCTCCTCTTGGTGCTAGCTTGGAACTCCTTAGGTTTGGGAACCTCTCCTGCCGTATGTGTAGCCACACCCAATCGCCTGGTTGAAAGATCACCTCCTTTCTTCCCTTGTTGGCATGAGTCACGTACTGTCTGGTCCTCTTCTCCAAGTTTTCTGCTACCTTCTGGTGTAACCTCCTTATGAACTCTGCCTTGGATGCTCTGTTGAGGTTGGTCATCTCAGCTGGTGGTAGTGGTGTTTGCTCCAATGGGGTGAGAGGGTTGAAGCCGTATACCACTTCAAATTGTGTCTTCTTGGTTGCTGAGTGCAAGGCTCGGTTGTAAGCGAACTCTATGAATGGCAGGCACTCCACCCAAGTCTTTAGGTTCTTCCCTAGTGTAGTCTCGAGAAGGGTTGATAGTGTCCTCTTGACAACTTCAATTTGGCCATCGGTTTGAGGATGGCAGGTGGTAGAGAAGAGTAACTTCGTGCCTAGCTTTCTCCAAAGGTTCCTCCAGAAATGGCTGAGGAACTTGGTCTCCCTGTCTGATACGATGGTCCATGGCACTCCATGAAGCCGTGCTATCTCCCTGAAGAACAGCTCAGCTGTTTGTGTGGCATCATTGAGATTGGCACATGGAATGAAGTGTGCCATCTTGGAGAATCTGTTCACCACTACAAAGATTGCATCTTTGTGGTTGATCTTGGGCAAACCTAGAACAAATTCCATTGAGATTTCCACCCATGGATGTGTGGGTATGGGCAGTGGGAGATACAACCCGTGAGGTTGCACTCGGGACTTTGCCTTCTTGCAAGTGATGCATCTTGCACAATGAGCTTCTACTGTCCTCTTTATGTGTGGCCAGTAGAAGTGCTCCTTGATCACTGCTAGAGTCTTGTCGAAACCAAAGTGGCCCATGAGTCCTCCTCCATGAGCTTCTCGGATGATAAGCTCCCTTCATGATCCTTGTGGTATGCACAGCCTTCTTTCTCGGAACAAGAATCCCTCATGGATGTAGAACTTGCCATGACTCCCTGTGCCACACTCCTTGTAGCTCTCAGCAAAGTCAGGATCATCCTTGTATATGTCCTTGATGTGCTCAAACCCTAGGACCTTTGCCTCCATGGTTGATATCAAGGCAAACCTCCTTGATAGTGCATTGGCTACCACATTATCTTTGCCCTTCTTGTACTTGATGACGTACGGGAAGGTCTCAATGAATTCCATCCACCTGGCATGTCTCCTCTTGAGATTGGTTTGCCCTCTGAGGTGTTTGAGAGTCTCATGATCAGTGTGGATCACAAACTCCTTGGACAGCAAGTAGTGCTGCCAAGTCTCCAATGCTCGGACAAGGGCATAAAGCTCCTTGTCATAAGTGGGGTAGTTCTGTGAGGCACCACCTAGCTTCTCACTGAAGTATGCCACTGGTCTCCCTCCTTGGGTTAGCACTGCTCCTATGCCTATTCCAGAGGCATCACACTCCACTTCAAATGTCTGGTTGAAGTCGGGCAGGACTAGCACTGGTGCATGTGTAAGGCTGTCCTTCAAAGCCTGGAATGCCTTCTCCTGAGCTTCTCCCCAGCTGAATCCCACATTCTTCTTCACTACTGCCGTCAGTGGTGAGGCAATACTGCTGAAGTTGGGCACGAATCTCCTATAGAAGCTGGCCAGTCCGTGGAAGCTCCTCACTTGGCTGATGTTGCCTGGTGTTGGCCATTCTTGTATGGCTCGAATCTTTTCCTCATCAACCTGTAGGCCCTGTGAACTTACAAAAAAACCTAAAAAGACTAGTTTATCAGTACAAAAGGTGCACTTCTTGAGATTGGCATAAAGCTCTTCTTGTCGAAGTGTTTTAAGTACCATCTCAAGATGTGTGAGGTGTTCCCGTAGGCACTTACTATAAACTAGTATATCATCAAAGTAAACTACCACAAACTTACTGATGTACGCCCTAAGAACTTGGTTCATAAGGCGCATGAAGGTGCTTGGGGCATTAGTCAAGCCGAATGGCATGACTGTCCACTCGTAGAGCCCTTCCTTTGTCTTGAAAGCAGTCTTCCACTCATCACCTTCCTTCATTCTTACCTGGTTGTATCCACTTTTGAGGTCTATCTTGGAGAAGACTGTGGCTCCACTCAGCTCATCTAGCATGTCATCCAGTCGTGGTATTGGATGCCTGTACTTGACTATGATGTTGTTGATTGCTCGGCAGTCCACGCACATGCGCCAAGTCCCATCCTTCTTGGGCACTAGTAGCACTGGTACGGCACATGGACTGAGGCTCTCTCGAACATATCCTTTCTCCAGGAGCTCCTTGACTTGTTTCTCAAGCTCCTTGGACTCCTCTGGACTCATCCGGTAGGCTGGCCGGTTGGGCAGGGCTGCTCCAGGCACTAGATCAATCTGGTGTTCTATGCCACGTAAAGGAGGCAAGCCTGCTGGTATCTCCTCTGGAAATACAGCCTGGAATTTGTTGAGGAGAGTTGCTACTTCAGGAGGTAGCTCTACCTGTCCCTGTTCTACACTCAAAACTTTTTTGAAGACCATTAGTAACATTAAATCCTTCGAGGCTAAAGCTCTCCGGACATGGCTTGGTTGAATAAGAAAATTAGACTTGATAAGTTTCTTTTCCTTACTCATTTGGAGTATAGCTCGTGTACCTGAGCAGGTGTAAGAGGAGCTAGGCTGACCTTTCTCTTGTCATGCACGAAGGTGTAGAGATTGGTTCGGCCATCATGCCTGGTCTCTTTGGCAAACTGCCATGGTCTTCCTAGTAGAAGATGGCCAGCTTGCATGGGCACCACGTCGCACACGACTTGATCCTGGTACTTGCACACACTGAATGGTACAATGACTTGTTCATATATCTTCAGCTCCACTTTGTCATCGAGCCATCTCAGTCTATATGGTCGAGGATGCCTTGTCTTCTCTAGACCTAGCTTATCAACCATATATGCACTAGCAACGTTAGTGCAAGAACCACCATCTATGATGAGGTTACATACCTTGCCCTTGATGGTGCAACGGCTGTGGAAGATGTTCTCCCTTTGGATGGTCTCTGAAGGATCCACCATTTGATGAGGACATCAGGTCGTACATCCAACCAGGAGACCAGACTGGCCGACCAGGAAGCTTGCCCGAGACAGCAGGACCATCTGGCATGTCTGCCGGACCAGGCAGTACCGCCGGACCCTCGACCTATAGGACCAGACCGGTCAGCATCGCCGGCAGAGAGGCCCAAGCTTCCGGCACACTTGGTGGGGACGTGAATGACACCGCCGGTCCCTCTGATGACACCGCCGACTCCGGGATCAACTTGGCGGGTCCTGAAGTCATTCCGGCCAGTACCGCGCACAATCCAGCCGGTACAGCCGATCCAGCCGAGGACACGCGCATTTCCACTTCCACACAAGAGGACTCGGACCAAATGAGTTACCAGCTCCAGGACATGCACCTAGAAGAAGTATCTACACCAGTGGTACCTCAAGGAGCAATGACAAGAAGCAGATGAAGGGCACTCTTCCACAAATTCAGCTTATGGGTCGACAAGCTCCTAGAGGAAGATCAGCAAAGGACAATGGGCCAGAAGAGCAAAGTAGAGTCCAAAGGCTTCTCAACAATACAAGGAACATCAGAGATTTGGGCTTTAGTGGCAAGAGAGGTCAGGGCCCAAAGATTTTTAACCCTACTCCAAGTCGAAGACTAGGAGCAAGGCGCGTGCATGCCACAAGGACGGCCACCTTCCATTTCTTGGCCGTGAGGTAAGTTAAGGTAAGTTTCAATTCGAATATATGCCTCTTTCTGTTTTGCAGGGTAGGATCTAGATGCTTTACATTTTTGAGTCAAGAACATTTTAGGAATAGGTCCTTTTTCGGTTATACACTTTTGTATCTTTTCCTTTTGTGCACTTTTGTAAACTTTCCTTTTATTTGTTTGAGTCGACCCTAGAAGGTCAGGCTGTCGAGCATATTAATAAGGCTCCTTCCAGCATTGTAGTTCGACAACCTTTTTGATTATTAATAAAGTAGAACTTTTTCCCTACGAGCTTTCTCTCAAGAGAGACTTGTGCGCTTAGAACCTAGTTGAGACCAGCCTCCTAGCTCTAAGTTTGTGATTTATCACGAGGTTCATCACCCCTCGTGTGGTTCACTTCACCCTTCCACCGTTTACCAACCAGAAAACCCCCATCCAGAAGCCTAAGGTTGAGTTTCTTACCTAATCTTTACAAACAGCCCACGCGCATACATCCTTGAATCAAGGCTTGTATCATTTTGGTATCAGAGCTTAAAGCTCCTAAACCAGGTTGTTTCTATCCTTTTGCTTGTCTTGTTTTTAGTTCTTGCATTAGTTTAAGTCGCATTCAAGAAAAATAAAAAAAACAACATCAAACTCCAAACCGAGTGCATCTAGCCTCCTACGTGTATCACTAGGGTTTAGATTCACTTTTGCATTGCCATTCACGTTTTCCTTTTTGTTTAAATCATATTTCCTTTATTTTTAAGTTTAATTAACAGGAAAATAAAAAGAAAATAGAAAAGATACTAAAAGAATTCGAATTGGACAGCTAGCACAAGTTGTCAAGAAAGTTTCCTTTTTTTCAGATTTTCAATTTCCAATTCTCAGATTTTCTTCCTTTTTGCATTTTTTTCGAATCCTTATAAAAGAAAACCCTCCTAATAATTTAGGAGTATCATAACTTGTCTTCTTTCTTTGTAGCACACCATGGGAGAAGAAAATAGAGAAGCAACCGAAGCCATGATGGCTATGTTCACCACACTCCAAACACAACTCGCATCCATAGGCGAGAGGTTGGAGCGCTGCGTGGAAAGACCGGTGAGATTCCAGGCCATAAGGCACGTGAGAGCTGAGCAAGACCGTCCTGAGGGTCCTGAGTACCTTAGGACACGGCACTAACAGGAGGAACCCCAGCCAGATGGAGATGAGGACACAACCTCATAACTATCACCATAGGCCGAGAGGACCTCCACGGCAACCAGAGGCAGAAGATGATGGTTTTGAGCCATATGGTCTTCACCAGAGACCAAGAATGCCTCCTAGACATCATGAGGATGGAGATGAACACACCTACAACCGGGTAATTCATCCTGATGTTAAACTAACTCCTCCAAGTTTTGCAGGAAAAGTAGACCCCGAGGCTTACCTAGATTGGGAGAAGAAAATGGATCATATCTTTGATCACTACAACCAACCAGGACCTAGGAGAGTCTCAATGGCAGTAGCACAACTCACGGACAATGCCCTCATCTGGTGGGATCGTGAGGTATCTGACAGAAGGAGGAAGAGAATGAGACCCGTAGACTCATGGGTCGACATGAAAGACCTCATGCGACAAAGGTTTGTTCCACCTTACTTTCATAGAGATTTGCAACGTCGTTTTCGTACTCTTAAGCAGGGTACCAGATCAGTAGAAGAATACTATGAAGAGTTCGAGAAGTTAAGGAACAGATTGGAGCTCAATAATGATGAAGAAGCATTGATGGCACAATTTTTGGATGGACTCCAAGAAAGGATCAGCTGCAAGGTGGAAAGGCAAATCTACAACGACTTCAAGGACTTGTTCCACCTATCTGTGCAAGCTGAGCAGCACATCAAACGTAGGAGCCAAGACATCCGCAGCAAGCCTAAGACACCTTGGGCACCAAGCAACATGCCCAGAGCCGTGGACAAAGGCAAAAGCATAGAGATCGAGTCAAGGTTCAAGAGCAAGCCTCCTGAACCCACCCGTGACCAGAGAGAGCCTGGTAAGTCTTCTAACCCTCAAAGATCACGTGACATAACTTGTTTCAAGTGCAGGGGACGTGGACACATCTCAAGGGAGTGCCCAAACATCCGAGTCATGCTGATTACGGAGGTAGGAGAGTATGAGTCCCAAGATGAAGAGGACTATGAACCAGAAGGAGAGTATGGTGACATTGAGTACCCTGATGTGGGGGAAGTGCTGGTCACTAGACGTATCCTCAGTGCAATGGTGGATCCTTCAGAGACCATCCAAAGGGAGAACATCTTCCACAGCCGCTGCACCATCAAGGGCAAGGTATGTAACCTCATCATAGATGGTGGTTCTTGCACTAACGTTGCTAGTGCATATATGGTTGATAAGCTAGGTCTAGAGAAGACAAAGCATCCTCGACCATATAGACTGAGATGGCTCGATGACAAAGTGGAGCTCAAGATCCATGAACAAGTCACTGTGCCATTCAGTGTGGGCAAGTACCAAGACCAAGTCGTGTGCGACGTGGTGCCCATGCAAGCTGGCCATCTTCTACTAGGAAGACCATGGCAGTTTGACAAAGAGACCAGCCATGATGGCCGAACCAATCTCTACACCTTCGTGCATGACAAGAGAAAGGTCAGCCTAGCTCCTCTTACACCTGCTCAGGTACACGAGGTACAACTCCAAATGAGTAAGGAAAAGAAACTTATCAAGTCTAATTTTCTTATTCAACCAAGCCATGTCCGGAGAGCTTTAGCCTCGAAGGATTTAATGTTACTAATGGTCTTCAAAGAAGTTTTGAGTGTAGAACAGGGACAGGTAGAGCTACCTCCTGAAGTAGCAACTCTCCTCAACAAGTTCCAGGATGTATTTCCAGAGGAGATACCAGCAGGCTTGCCTCCTTTACGTGGCATAGAACACCAGATTGATCTAGTGCCCGGAGCAGCCCTGCCCAATCGGCCAGCCTACCGGATGAGTCCAGAGGAGTCCAAGGAGCTTGAGAAGCAAGTCAAGGAACTCCTGGAGAAAGGATATGTTCGAGAGAGCCTCAGTCCATGTGCCATACCAGTGCTACTAGTGCCCAAGAAGGATGGGACTTGGCGCATGTGCGTGGACTGCCGATCAATCAACAACATCACAGTCAAGTACAGGCATCCAATACCACGACTGGATGACATGCTAGATGAGCTGAGTGGAGCCACGGTCTTATCCAAGATAGACCTCAAAAGTGGATACTACCAGGTAAGAATGAAGGAAGGTGATGAGTTGAAGACTGCTTTCAAGACAAAGCAAGGACTCTACAAGTGGACAGTCATGCCATTCGGCTTGACTAATGCCCCAAGCACCTTCATGCGCCTTAGGAACCATGTTCTTAGGGCGTACATCAGTTTTGTTGTGAGTTCACAGGGCCTACAGGTTGATGAAGAGAAGATTCGAGCCATACAAGAATGGCCAACACCAGGAAACATCAGCCAAGTGAGGAGCTTCCACGGACTGGCCAGCTTCTATAGGAGATTCGTGCCCAACTTCAGCAGTATTGCCTCACCATTGACGGCAGTAGTGAAGAAGAACGTGGGATTCAGCTGGGGAGAAGCTCAGGAGAAGGCATTCCAGGCCTTGAAGGACAGCCTTACACATGCACCAGTGCTAGTCCTTCCCGACTTCAACAAGACGTTTGAAGTGGAGTGTGATGCCTTGGAATAGGCATAGGAGCAGTGCTAACCCAAGGAGGGAGACCAGTGGCATACTTCAGTGAGAAGCTAGGTGGTGCCTCACTGAACTACCCCACTTATGACAAGGAGCTCTATGCCCTTGTCCGAGCATTGGAGACTTGGCAGCATTACTTGCTGTCCAAGGAGTTTGTGATCCACACTGATCACGAGACTCTCAAACACCTCAGAGGGCAAACCAATCTCAAGAGGAGACATGCCAGGTGGATGGAGTTCATAGAGACCTTCCCGTATGTCATCAAGTACAAGAAGGGCTAAGATAATGTGGTAGCCGATGCACTATCAAGTAGGTTTGCCTTAATATCAACCATGGAGGCAAAGGTCCTAGAGTTCGAGCACATCAAGTACCTATACAAGGATGATCCTGACTTTGCTGAGAGTTACAAGGAGTGTGGCACAGGGAGTCATGGCAAGTTCTACATCCATGAGGGATTCTTGTTCCGAGAAAGAAGGCTGTGCATACCACAAGGATCATGAAGGGAGCTTATCATCCGAGAAGCTCATGGAGGAGGACTCATGGGCCACTTTGGTGTCGACAACACTCTAGCACTGGTCAAGGAGCACTTCTACTGGCCACACATCAAGAGGACAGTAGAAGCTCATTGTGCAAGATGCATCACTTGCAAGAAGGCAAAGTCCCGAGTGCAACCTCACGGGTTGTATCTCCCACTGCCCATACCCACACATCCATGCGTGGACATCTCAATGGACTTTGTTCTAGGTCTGCCCAAGATCAACCACAAAGATGCAATCTTTGTAGTGGTGGACAGATTCTCCAAGATGGCACACTTCATTCCATGTGCCAATGTCAATGATGCCACACAAACAGCTGAGCTGTTCTTCAGGGAGATAGTACGGCTTCATGGAGTGCCAAGGACAATCGTATCAGACAGGGACACCAAGTTCCTCAGCCATTTCTGGAGGACCCTTTGGAGAAAGCTAGGCAGGAAGCTACTCTTCTCTACCACCTGCCATCCTCAAACCGATGGCCAAACTGAAGTTGTCAACAGGACACTATCAACTCTTCTCAGAACTACACTAGGGAAGAACCTAAAGACTTGGGTGGAGTGCTTGCCATTCATAGAGTTCGCTTACAACCGAGCCGTGCACTCAGTAACCAAGAAGACACCATTTGAAGTAGTATACGGCTTCAACCCTCTCACACCATTGGAGCAAACACCAATACCACCAGCTGAGATGACCAACCTCAACGGAGCATCCAAGGCAGAGTTCATAAGAAGATTACACCAGAAGGTAGCAGAAAATTTGGAGAAGAGGACCGGACAGTACGTGACTCATGCCAACAAGGGAAGAAAGGAGGTGATCTTTCAACCAGGCGATTGGGTGTGGCTACACCTATGACAGGAGAGGTTCCCAAACCTAAGAAGTTCCAAGCTAGCACCAAGAGGAGATGGACCATTCAGAGTGCTCGAGAGGATCAACAACAACGCCTACCGGATCGAGCTGCCAGATGAACCAGTTTTGAGGACAAAACCTACTGAAGAGGGAGGGAATGATGAGGACATCAGGTCGTACATCCAACCAGGAGACCAGACTGGCCGACCAGGATGCTTGCCCGAGACAGCAGGACCATTTGGCATGTCTGCCGGACCAGGCAGTACCGCCGGACCCTCAACCTATAGGACCAGACCGGTCAGCATCGCCGGCAGAGAGGCCCAAGCTTCCGGCACACTTGGTGGGGACGTGGATGACACCGCCGGTCCCTCTGGTGATGCCGCCAACTCCGGGATCAACTTGGCCGGTCCTGAAGGCCTTCCGGCCAGTACCTCGCACAATCAAGCTGGTACAGCCGATCCAGCCGAGGACACGTGCATTTCCACTTCCACACAAGAGGACTCGGACTAAATGAGTTACCAGCTCCAGGACATGCACCTAGAAGAAGTATCTACACCAGTGGTACCTCAAGGAGCAATGACAAGAAGCAGATCAAGGGCACTCTTCCACAAATTCAGCTTATGGGTCGACAAGCTCCTAGAGGAAGATCAGCTAAGGACAATGGGCCAGAAGAGAAAAGTAGAGTCCAAAGGCTTCTCAACAACACAAGGAACATCAGAGATTTGGGCTTTAGTGGCAAGAGAGGTCAGGGCCCAAAGATTTGTAACCCTACTCCAAGTCGAAGACTAGGAGCAAGGCGCGTGCATGCCACAAGGACGGCCACCTTCCATTTCTTGGCCGTGAGGTAAGTTAAGGTAAGTTTCAATTTGAATATATGCCTCTTTCTGTTTTGCAGGGTAGGATCTAGATGCTTTACATTTTTGAGTCAAGAACATTTTAGGAATAGGTCCTTTTCGGTTATACACTTTTGTATCTTTTCCTTTTTTGCACTTTTGTAAACTTTCCTTTTCTTTGTTTGAGTCGACCCTAGAAGGTCAAGCTGTCGAGCATATTAATAAGGCTCCTTCCAGCATTGTAGTTCGACAACCTTTTTGCTAATTAATAAAGATCGAATTTTCTTTACAAGTTATTCTCTCAAAGAAGCTTGTGCGCTTAGAACCTAGTTGAGACCAGCCCTCCTAGCTCTAAGTTTGTGATTTATCACGAGGTTCATCACCCCTCGTGTGGTTCACTTCACCCTTCCATCTTTTACCAACCAGAAAACCCCCATCCAGAAGCCTAAGGTTGAGTTTCTCACCTAATCTTCTACAAACAGCCACGCGCATACATCCTTGAATCAAGGCTTGTATCACCATTGCACTGAGGATACGTCTAGTGACCAGCACTTCCCCCACATCAGGGTACTCAATGTCACCATACTCTCCTTCTGGCTCATAGTCCTCTTCATCTTGGGACTCATACTCTCCTGCCTCTGTAATCAGCATGACTCGGTTGTTTGGGCACTCTCTTGAGATGTGTCCACGTCCCCTGCACTTGAAACAAGTTATGTCACGTGATCTTTGAGGGTTAGAAGACTTACCAGGCTCTCTCTGGTCACGGGTGGGTTCAGGAGTCTTGCTCTTGAACCTTGACTCGATCTCTATGCTTTTGCCTTTGTCTACAGGCTTGGGCATGTTGCTTGGTGCCCAAGGTGTCTTAGGCTTGCTGCGGATGTCTTGGCTCTTACGTTTGATGTGCTACTCAGCTTGCACAGATAGGTGGAACAAGTCTTTGAAGTCATTGTAGATTTGCCTTTCCACCTTGCGGCTGATCCTTTCTTGGAGTCCATCCAAGAATTGTGCCATCAATGCTTCTTCATCATCATTGAGCTCCAGCCTGTTCCTTTGCTTCTCGAACTCTTCATAGTACTCCTCTACTGATCTAGTACCCTGCTTAAGAGTACGAAAACGACGTTGTAAGTCTCTATGAAAGTAAGGTGGAACAAACCTTTGTCGCATGAGGTCTTTCATGTCGACCCATGAGTCTACGGGTCTCATTCTCTTCCTCCTTCTGTCAGATACATCACGATCCCACCAGATGAGGGCATTGTCCGTGAGTTGTGCTACTGCCATTGAGACTCTCCTAGGTCCTGGTTGGTTGTAATGGTCAAAGATATGATCCATTCTTCTCTCCCAATCTAGGTAAGCCTCGGGGTCTACTTTTCCTGCAAAACTTGGAGGAGTTAGCTTAACATCAGGATGAGTTACCCGGTTATAGGCGTGTTCATCTCCATCCTCATGATGTCTAGGTGGCATTCTTGGTCTCTGGTGAAGACCATATGGCTCAAAGCCATCATCTTCTGCCTCTGGTTGCCGTGGAGGTCCTCTTGGCCTATGGTGATAGTTATGAGGTTGTGTGTCCTCATCTCCATCTGGCTGAGGTTCCCCCTGTTCGTGCCGTGTCCTAAGGTGCTCAGGACCCTCAGGACGGTCTTGCTCAGCTCTCACGTGCCTTATGGCCTGGAATCTCACCGGTCTTTCCACGCGCTCCAACATCTCCCCTATGGATGCGAGTTGCGTTTGGAGTGTGGTGAACATGGCCATCATGGCTTCAGTTGCTTCTCTATTTTCTTCTCCCATGGTGTGCTACAAAGAAAGAAGACAAGTTAGGATGCTCCTAAATTGTTAGGAGGGTTTTCTTTTTATAAGGGGTTCGAAAAAATGCAAAAAGGAAAAATCCTAAGGAAAGGAAATTCGAATAAAAGGAAAAAGGAAACTTCCTAGACAACTTGTGCTAGCTGTCCAATTCAAAATCTTTTGGGTATTTTCCTATTTTCTTTTCTTTTCTTTTTGTTTTCTTTTCAATTTAACTTAAAATTAATGGAAATATGAATTAAACAAAAAGGAAAACGTGAATGGCAATGCAAAAGTGAATCTAAACCCTAGTGATACACGTAGAAGGCTAGATGCACTCGGTTTGGAGTTTGAGGTTGTTTTTTTTTATTTTTCTTGAATGCGACTTAAACTAATGCAAGAACTAAAAACAAAACAAGCAAAAGGATAGAAACAACCTGGTTTAGGAGCTTTAAGCTCTGATACCAAAATGATACAAGCCTTGATTCAAGGATGTATGCGCATGGGCTGTTTGGAGAAGTGTAGGTGAGAAACTCGACCTTAGACTTCTTGGATAGGGGTTTTGGGTTGGTATTCGATGGAAAGGTGAAGTGAACCACACGAGGGTGATGAACCTCGTGATAAATCACAAACTTAGAGCTAGGAGGGCTGGTCTCAACTAGGTTCTAAGCGCACAAGTCTCTTGAGAGAATAAATTGTTGAAAGAAAATTCGATCTTTATTAATATCAAAAAGGTTGTTGAACTACAATGCTGGAAGGAGCCTTATTAATATGCTCGATAGCTTGACCTTCTAGGGTCGACTCAAACAAAGAAAAAGAAAGTTTACGAAAGTGCACAAAAGGAAAAGATACAAAAGTGTATAACCGAAAAAGGACCTATTCCTAAAATGTTCTTGACTCAAAAATGTAAAGCATCTAGATCCTACCCTGCAAAACAGAAAGAGACATATATTCGAATTGAAACTTACCTTAACTTACCTCACGGCCAAGAAATGGAAGGTGGCCGTCCTTGTGGCATGCACGCCCCTTGCTCCTAGTCTTCGACTTGGAGTAGGGTTAAAAATCTTTGGGCCCTGACCTCTCTTGCCACTAAATCCCAAGTCTCTGATGTTCCTTGTGTTGTTGAGAAGCCTTTGGACTCTACTTTGCTCTTCTGGCCTATTGTCCTCTAGGAGCTTGTCGACCCATAAGCTGAATTTGTGGAAAAGTGCCCTTGATCTGCTTCTTGTCATTGCTCCTTGAGGTACCACTGGTGTAGATACTTCTTCTAGGTGCATGTCCTGGAGCTGGTAGCTCATTTGGTCCGAGTCCTCTTGTGTGGAAGTGGAATTGCACGTGTACTCGGCTGGATCGGCTGTACCGGCTGGATCGGCTGTATGCGCGGTACTGGCCGGGATGCCTTCAGGACCGGCCAAGTTGATCCCGGAGTTGGCGGCATCACCAGAGGGACCGGAGGTGTCATCCACGTCCCCACCAAGTGTGCCAGAAGCTTGGGCCTCTCCGCCGGCGATGCTGACCGGTCTGGTCCTATAGGTCGAGGGTCCGGCGGTACTGCCTGGTCCGCCAGACGTGCCCAATGGTCCTGCTGTCTCGGGCAAGTTTCCTGGTCAGCCAGTCTGGTCTCCTGGCTGGATGTACGACCTGATGTCCTCATCATGTAGGCCCTGTGAACTTACAACAAAACCTAAAAAGACAAGCTTATTAGTACAAAAGGTGCACTTCTTGAGATTGGCATAAAGCTCTTCTTGTCGAAGGGTTTTAAGTACCATCTCAAGATGTGTGAGGTGTTCCCGTAGGCACTTACTATAAACCAAGTTGTCATCAAAGTAAACTACTACAAACTTACTGATGTACGCCCTAAGAACTTGGTTCATAAGGGGCATGAAGGTGCTTGGGGCATTAGTCAAGCCAAATGGCATGACTGTCCACTCGTAGAGCCCTTGCTTTGTCTTGAAAGCAGTCTTCCATTCATCACCTTCTTTCATCCTGACCTGGTGGTATCCGCTCTTGAGTTCTATCTTAGAGAAGACCGTGGCTCCACTCAGCTCATCTAGCATGTCATCCAGCCATCTCAGTCTATATGGTCGAGGATGCCTTGTCTTCTCTAGACCTAGCTTATCAACCATATATGCACTAGCAACGTTAGTGCAAGAACCACCATCTATGATGAGGTTACATACCTTGCCCTTGATGGTGCAACGGCTGTGGAAGATGTTCTCCCTTTGGATGGTCTCTGAAGGATCCACCATTGCACTGAGGATACGTCTAGTGACCAGCACTTCCCCCACATCAGGGTACTCAATGTCACCATACTCTTCTTTTGGTTCATAGTCCTCTTCATCTTGGGACTCATACTCTCCTGCCTCCGTAATCAGCATGACTCGGTTGTTTGGGCACTCCCTCGAGATGTGTCCACGTCCCCTGCACTTGAAACAAGTGATGTCACGTGATCTTTGAGGGTTAGAAGACTTACCAGGCTCTCTCTGGTCACGGGTGGGTTCAGGAGGCTTGCTCTTGAACCTTGACTCGATCTCTATGCTCTTGCCTTTGTCTACGGGCTTGGGCATGTTGCTTGGTGCCCAAGGTGTCTTAGGCTTGCTGCGGATGTCTTGGCTCTTACGTTTGATGTGCTGCTCAGCCTGGACAGATAGGTGGAACAAGTCTTTGAAGTCATTGTAGATTTGCCTTTCCACCTTGCGGCTGACTCTTTCTTGGAGTCCATCCAAGAATTGTGCCATCAATGCTTCTTCATCATCATTGAGCTCCAGCCTGTTCCTTTGCTTCTCGAACTCTTCATAGTACTCCTCTACTGATCTAGTACCCTGCTTAAGAGTACGAAAACGACGTTGTAAGTCTCTATGAAAGTAAGGTGGAACAAACCTTTGTCGCATGAGGTCTTTCATGTCGATCCATGAGTCTATGGGCCTCATTCTCTTCCTCCTTCTGTCTGATACCTTACGATCCCACCAGATGAGGGTATTGTCCGTGAGTTGTGCTACTGCCATTGAGACTCTCCTAGGTCCTGGTTGGTTGTAATGGTCAAAGATATGATCCATTCTTCTCTCCCAATCTAGGTAAGCCTCGGGGTCTACTTTTCCTGCAAAACTTGGAGGAGTTAGCTTAACATCAGGATGAGTTACCCGGTTATAGGCGTGTTCATCTCCATCCTCATGATGTCTAGGTGGCATTCTTGGTCTCTGGTGAAGACCATATGGCTCAAAGCCATCATCTACTGCCTCTGGTTGCCGTGGAGGTCCTCTCGGCCTATGGTGATAGTTATGAGGTTGTGTGTCCTCATCTCCATCTGGCTGGGGTTCCTCCTGTTTGTGCCGTGTCCTAAGGTGCTCAGGACGGTCTTGCTCAGCTCTCACGTGCCTTATTGCCTGGAATCTCACAGGCCTCTCTACGCACTCCAACCTCTCGCATATTGATGTGAGTTGTGTTTGGAGAGTGGTGAACATGGCCATCATGGCTTCGGTTGCTTCTCTATTTTCTTCTGTCATTGCGTACTAGAAAGATAGAAGACAAGTTATGCTACTCCTAAATTGTTAGGAGGGTTTTCTTTTTATAAGGGATTCGAAAAAAATGTAAAAAGGAAAATTCTAAGGAATGGAAAATTCGAATATATGGAGATTTGAATAAAAGGAAATTTTCTTGACAACTATTGCTAGCTGTCCAATTCAAAATCTTTTGGTATTTTTCCTATTTTCTTTTCTTTTCTTTTAATTTAACTTAAAAATAATAGAAATATGATTCTAACAAAAAGTAAAGTCGAATATAGCAATGCAAGAATGATTCTAGAACCTAGTGATGCACGTAGGAACTAGATGCACTCGGTATGAACTTAAATGTTATTTTTTTGATTTTCTGGAATGAAACTTAAACTAATGCAATAACAAGAAACAAGACAAGTTAAAGGATAGAAACAACCTGGTTTAGGAGCTTTAAGCTCTGATACCAAAATGATACAAGCCTCGATTCAAGGCTTATATGCGCGTGGGCTGCTTGGAGAAGTTTATATGAGAAACTCAACCTTAGCCTTCTTGGATAGGGGGTTTTGGGTTGGTATTCGATGGAAGGGTGAAGCAAACCACACGAGGGGTGATGAACCTCGTGATAAATCACAAACTTAGATTTAGGAGAGCTGGTCTCAACTAGGTTCTAAGCACACAAGCTTCTTGAGAGAAAAACTTGTAGAGAGAAAATTCGCACTTTATTAATATAAAAAAGGGTGTTGAACTACAATGCTGGAACGAGCCTTATTAACATGCTCGACAGCTTGACCTTCTAGGTAAAAAGGAAAATTTAAAGCCACAAAAGGAAAAGATTCCTAAAAAGTATATTGACCAATGTGTAAATATTCTAGATCCTACCCTGCAAAACAGAAAGAGGCAAATATTCGTATTGAAAACTTACCTTACTTACCTCACGGCCAAGAAATGGAAGGTGGCCGTCCTTGTGGCATGCACGCACCTTGCTCCTAGTCTTCGACTTGGAGTAGGGTTAGGAATCTTTGGTCCCTGACCTCTCTTGCCACTAAAGCCCAAGTCTCTGATGTTCCTTGTGTTGTTGAGAAGCCTTTGGACTCTTCCTTGCACATCTGGCCTATTGTCCTTAGTCGATCTTCCTCTAGGAGCTTGTCGACCCATAAGCTGAATTTGTGGAAGAGTGCCCTTGATCTGTTTCTTGTCATTGCTCCTTGACGTACCACTGGTGTAGAGACTTCCTCTAGGTGCATGTCCTGGAGCTGGTAGCTCATCTGGTCCGAGTCTTCTTGTGTAGAAGTGGAAATGCGCGTGTACTCGGCTGGATCGGCTGTACCGGCTGGATTGTGCGAGGTACTGGCCGGAATGCCTTCATGACCAGCCAAGTTGATCCCGTAGTCGGTGGCCTCACCAAGGGGACCGGAGGTGTCATCCACGTCGCCACCAAGTGTTCCAGAAGCTTGGGCCTCTCTGCCGGCAATGCTGACCGGTCTGGTCCTATTGGTCGAGGGTCCGGCGGTACTGCTTGGTCCGGCAGACGTGCCAAATGGCCCGGCTGTCTCAGGCAAGCTTCCTGGTCGGCCAGTCTTGTCTCCTGGCTGGATGTACGACCTGATGTCCTCATCAGGCCAACTCCGGGATCAACTTGGCCAGTCCTGAAGGCATTCCGGCCAGTACCTTGCACAGTCCAGCCGGTACAGCCGATCCAGCCAAGTACACGAGCATTTCAACTTCTACACAAGGAAACTCGGACCAGATTAGCTACCAGCTTCAGGACATGGATCTAGAGGAAGTCTCCACACCAGTAGTACCACCAGGAGCAATGACAAGGACCAGATCAAGAGCACTCTTCCACAAGTTCAGCTTATGGGTCGACAAGCTCCTAGAGGAAGATCGACTAAGGACAATGGGCTAGAAGTGCAAAGAAGAGTCCAAAGGCTTCTCAACAATGCAAGGGACTTTAGAGACTTGGGCTTTAGTGGCAAGAGAGGTCAGGGCCAAAAGATTCTTAACCCTACTCCAAGTCGAAGACTAGGAGCAAGGCGCGTGCATGCCACAAGGACGGCCACCTTCCATTTCTTGGCCGTGAGGTAAGTAAGGTAAGTTTCAATTCAAGAATATGCCTCTTTCTGTTTTGCAGGGTAGGATCTAGATTGTTTACATTTTTGAGTCAAAAACATTTTAGGAATAGGTCCTTTCTCGGTTATGCACTTTTGTATCTTTTCCATTTGTGCACTTTTGTAAACTTTCCTTTTGTTTATTTGAGTCAACCCTAGAAGGTCAAGCTGTCGAGCATATTAATAAGGCTCCTTCCAGCATTGTAGTTCGACAACCTTTTTGATATTAATGACGTGCGAATTTTCTCTTTACAAGTTTTTCTCTTAAAGAAGCTTATGCGCTTAGAACCTAGTTGAGACCAGCCCTCCTAGCTCTAAGTTTGTGATTTATCACGAGGTTCATCACCCCTCGTGTGGTTCACTGCACCCTTCCATTGATGACCAACCCAAAACCCCTATCCAAGAAGCCTAAGGTCGAGTTTCTCACCTAAACTTCTCCAAGCAGCCCACGCGCATATAAGCCTTGAATCGAGGCTTGTATCACAGACCGATCAGCATTGCCGGCGGTGAGGCCAAAGCTTCCGGTACACTTGGTGGCGACGTGGATGACACCGCCGGTCCCCTTGGTGATGCCGCGGACTCCGGAATCAATTTGGCCGGTCCTGAAGGCATTCCGGCCAGTACATCGCATAGTCCAGCCAATCCAGCCGAGTACACGAGCATTTCAACTTCTACACAAGGGAACTCGGACCAGATAAGCTACCAGCTTCAGGACATTCATCTAGAGGAAGTCTCCACACCAGTAGTGCCACCAGGAGCAATGACAAGGAGCAGATCAAGAGCACTCTTCCACAAGTTCAGCTTATGGGTCGACAAGCTCCTAGAGGAAGATCGACTAGGGTCAATGGGCCAGAAGTGCAAAGAAGAGTCCAAAGGCTTCTCAACAATGCAAAGGACTTCAGAGACTTGGCCTTTAGTGGAAAGAGAGGTCATGGCCCAAAGATTCCTAACCCTACTCCAAGTCGAAGACTAAGCGCAAGGCGCGTGCATGCCACAAGGGTGGCCACCTTCCTTTTCTTGGCCGTGAGGTAAGTAAGGTAAGTTTCAATTCAAATATATGCGTCTTTCTGTTTTGCAGGGTAGGATCTAGATTGTTTACATTTTTGAGTCAAGAACATTTTACGAATAGGTCCTTTTTCGGTTATGCACTTTGTATCTTTTCCATTTATGCACCTTTGTAAACTTTCCTTTTCTTTATTTGAGTCGACCCTAGAAGGTCAAGCTGTCGAGCATATTAATAAGGCTCCTTCCAGCATTGTAGTTCGACAACCTTTTTGCTAATTAATAAAGATCGAATTTTCTTACAAGTTTTCTCTCAAGAATCTTGTGCGCTTAGAACCTAGTTTATACCAGCCCTCCTAGCTCTAAGTTTGTGATTTATCACGAGGTTCATCACCCCTCGTGTGGTTCACTTCACCCTTCCATCAAATACCAACCCAAAAACCCCTATCCAAGAAGTCTAAGGTAGAGTTTCTCACCTAACCTTCTCCACACAGCCCACGCGCATATAAGCCTTGAATCGAGGCTTGTATCAACTTACCTCCCCTACGAGGCATAGTGCACCAGATCGACCTCGTGCCCGGAGCAGCCCTGCCCAACCGGCCAGCCTACCGGATGAGTCCAGAGGAGTCTAAGGAGCTTGAGAAGCAAGTCAAGGAGCTACTGGAGAAAGGCTATGTTCAAGAGAGCCTCAGTCCATGTTCCGTACTAGTGCTACTAGTGCCCAAGAAGGATGGGACTTGGCAAATGTGCGTGGACTGCCGAGCAATCAACAACATCAAAGTCATCCGATACCACGGCTGGATGACATGCTGGATGATCTGAGTGGAGCCACGGTCTTCTCCAAGATAGACCTCAAGAGTGGATACCACCAGGTCAGGATGAAGGAAGGTGATGAATGGAAGACTGCTTTCAAGACAAAGCAAGGGCTCTACGAGTGGACAGTCATGCCATTCAGTTTGACTAATGCCCCAAGCACCTTCATGCGCCTTATGAACCAAGTTCTTAGGGCGTACATCAGTAAGTTCGTTGTAGTTTATTTTGATGACATATTGGTTTATAGTAAATGCTTAAGGGATCACGTCACACATCTTGAGTTGGTGCTTAAAACCCTTCGACAAGAAGAGCTTTATGCCAATCTCAAGAAGTGCATATTTTGTACTGATAAACTTTTCATCTTAGGTTTTGGTGTAAGTTCACAGGGCCTACAGGTTGATGAATAGAAGATTCGAGCCATACAAGAATGGCCAATACCAAGCAACATCAGCCAAGTGAGGAGCTTCCACGGACTGACCAGCTTCTACAGGAGATTCGTGCCCAACTTCAGCAGTATAACCTCACCATTGATGGCAGTAGTGAAGAAGAATGTGGGATTCAGCTGGGGAGAAGCTCAGGAGAAGGCATTCCAGGCCTTGAAGGACAGCCTCGCACATGCACCCGTGCTAGTCGTGCCCGACTTCAACAAGACGTTTGAAGTGGAGTGTGATGCCTCTGGAATAGGAATAGGACCAGTGCTAACACAAGGAGGGAGGCCAGTGGCATACTTCAGTGAGAAGCTAGGTGGTGCCTCACTGAACTACCCACCTACGACAAGGAGCTTTATGGCCTTGTCCGAGCATTGGAGACTTGGCAGCATTACTTGCTGTCCAAGGAGTTAGTGATCCACACTGATCACAAGACTCTCAACACCTCAGAGGGTTAACCAATCTCAAGAGGAGACATGCCAGGTGGATGGAGTTCATAGAGACCTTCCCGTACGTCATCAAGTAGAAGAAGGGCAAAGACAATGTGGTAGCCGATGCACTATCAAGGAGGTTTGCTTGATATCCACCATGGAGGCAAAGGTCCTAGGATTCGAGCACATCAAGGACCTATACAAGGATGATCCTGACTTTGCTGAGAGCTACAAGGAGTGTGGCATAGGGAGTCATGGCAAATTTTACATCCATGAGGGATTCTTGTTCCGAGAGAGAAGGCTGTGCATACCACAAGGATCACTACGAGAGCTTATCATCGGAGAAGCTCATGGAGGAGGACTCATGGGCCACTTTGGTGTCGACAAGACTCTAGCAGTGGTCAAGGAGCACTTCTACTGGCCACACATCAAATGGTCTGTAGAAGCCCATTGTGCAAGGTGCATCACTTGCAAAAAGGCGAAGTCCCGAGTGCACCCTCACAGGTTGTATCTCCCACTGCCCATACCTACACATCCATGGGTGGTCATCTCAATGGACTTCGTTCTAGGTCTGCCCAAGATCAACCACAAGGATGCAATCTTTGTGGTGGTGGACAGATTCTCCAAGATGGCACACTTCATTCCGTATGCCAATGTCAATGATGCCACACAAAAAGCCGAGCTGTTTTTCAGGGAGATAGTACGTCTTCATGGAGTGCCAAGGACCATCGTGTCAGACAGGGACACCAAGTTCCTCAGCCATTTCTGGGGGACCCTTTGGAGAAAGCTAGGCAGGAAGCTACTCTTCTCTACCACCTGCCATCCTCAAACCGATGGCCAAACTGAAGTTATCAACCGGACACTATCAACTCTTCTTAGGACTACACTAGGGAAGAACCTCAAGACTTTGGTGGAGGGCCTGCCATTCATAGAGTTCGCTTACAACTGAGCCGTGCACTCAGCAACCAAGAAGACACCCTTTGAAGTAGTATACGGCTTCAACCCTCTCAACCCATTGGAGCAAACACCACTGCCACCAGCAGAAATGACCAACCTCAACGGTGCACCCAAGGGAGAGTTCATAAGGAAGTTACACCAGAAGATAGCAGAGAACATGGAGAAGAGGACCGGGCAGTACGTGACTCATGCTAACAAGGGAAGAAAGGAGGTGATTTTTCAACCAGACGATTGGGTGTGGCTACACCTACGGCAGGAGAGGTTCCCCAACCTAAGGAGTTCCAAGCTAGCACCAAGAGGAGATGGACCATTCAGAGTGCTGGAGAGGATCAACAACAACGCCTACCGGATCGAGCTTCCAGGTGAGTTTAGTAATAAGGCTCTAGATTGTTTACATTTTTGAGTCAAAGACATTTTAGGAATAGGTCCTTTTTCGGTTATGCACTTTTGTACATTTTTCATTTTTGCACTTTTGAAAACTGTCCTTTTCTTTCTTTGAGTCGACCCTAGAAGGTCAATCTGTCAAGCATATTAATAAGGCTCCTTCCAGCATTGTAGTTTGACAACCTTTTTGATATTAATAAGGTAGAACTTTCTTCCTACAAGCTTTCTCTCAAAAGAGATTTGCGCGCTTAGAACCTAGTTGAGACCAGCCCTCCTAGCTCTAAGTTTGTGATTTATCACGAGGTTCATCACCCCTCGTGTGGTTCACTTCACCCTTCCATATCATACCAACCAGAAAACCCCTATCCAGAAGCTTAAGGTCGAGTTTCTCACCTAACCTTCTCCAAACAGCCCACGTGCATCCAAACCTTGAATCGAGGCTTGTATCACACTAGGTCACATATATATTATGAAAATGTGATAAACTTTATGAGCTCAAAATTGTCATTATATAGAAAGGCATAAACAATCCCGTCCATTGACTATAGTAACATAGGATCATGGCGATCTTCGTTATAATAATAAATAACTAAACCATCCATGGTCACTGAAACTAATATAGACAAACGGCAATAATCTAATTGGAAAGAAAATAAAAATGAGTTAAATTCAATAAAGAAGATATATGGACGGTGGGCCAAGGCATTCTATTCAGAGCAATCTTCCTTTGACTAGCGATTCTACAGGTTCGATTAGATTAATCTGTAAGACTTAGAACACTATCTAGTATACTAATCTGTAAGACTTAGAATACTATCTAGTATACTGATCCAGTCTTGTGGTAACAGCCCATTAACTAGCCTATAGACTACAAGTCTTTTCCACATCAATCTATCATCTAGTGATCATTGAGTTCGAGTCTAATCTTGTCCACATATCGCCTTAGACATCAAATCTCGTTGGCTAAGATGCAATAAGGATGTTCAGGCCTACCTACACGTTCTGTCAACACTTATCAAGAGTAAAACATCATCGATCTAAGCATTAATTAGCTACTTCAACCCCTAGCATTAAGCACACCCTAAACATCAGGGATTTGCCATCTACTCAACCTAAACAACCCTAAATCAATATCAGATTCCTCTAATCTACTTTACCCACGATCCATACAGAAAACTACTCAAACATATTCAATAAAACAGTAAGCATAAAGAAGTAAAAGAAGTAAAAGCAAAGAAACATAAGATAAGAGATAGGATAGAGAAATCCTTCACTAGAAACCAAGAGTGCAAGAATAAAACTTGAAAGCAGTCTCTTCTCTCTAAAAACGGCCAAAGTAATAAACTAAAAGAAAGTTGAATGAAACTTAGGTTAAAAGTGTTTAAAAGGGGTTTATATAGTATCCCTAACATTTAGGTTTAATCCCAGGACAATCCGGTTAACTAAAAATAGGTGTAAGATATTTTGAGCGTGGGGTTTCCCAAGATCGGCCACATGAGATTGGCACTATCGGGGATCTCCAGATTGGCAGTGAAATCATGTGTCTGAGATCGGGCATGGTGAGATCGGCCTAATGGCTAGTCTCATGCTGGACAGGGAATTTTTGCAGTTTGGCTGGAGATTGGCCAGGATGAGATCGGCCTGTTGGCCATTCTCGTGATGGGCAGTGAGATTGCACAGGTTGTGATACAAGCCTTGAATCAAAGCCGTAACACTCACGGATTGGTTGGAGAAGATTAGGCGAGAAACTCGGCCTTACGCTTCTGGATGGGGGTTTTCTGATGGGTATTGGATGGAGAGGTGAAGTGAACCAAACGAGGGGTGATGAACCTCGTAATAAATCACAACTTAGAAGCTAGGAGGGCTGGTCTCAACTAGGGTTCTAAGCGCAAGAGCTTTAGGAGAAAAACTCTTAGGAAAAAAGTTCTATCTTTATTAATATCAAAAATTTGTCGAACTACAATGCTGAAGGAGCCTTATTAATATGCTCCGCAGCTTCACCTTCTAGGGTCGACTCAATTAGAAAAATGGAAAAGTTACAAAAGTGCACAAGGAAAATTACAAAAAGGAAATAATTGAAAAAGGACAACTACCTAAATTCTTCTTGACTCAAAAATGTAAAACTTCTAATTCCTACCTGCAAAACAGAAAAGACAAGTATATAATTGAAAACTTACCATTCTTACCTTTCGACCAAGAAATGGAAGGTGGCTGACCTTGTGGCATGCATGCGCCTAGCTCCTAGTCTTCGACTTGGAGTAGGGTTATGAATTGTTGGGCCCTGACCTCTTTTGCCATGAAAGCCCAAGTCTCTGGAGTCCTTTGCAATGTTGAGAAGGCTTTGGACTTCCTTGTACTCTTGGCCCAATGTTCCTTGTCGATGATCTTCTAGGAGCTTGTCTACCCACAAACTGAGCTTGTGGAAGAGTGCCCTTGTTCTGCTCTTTGTCATCACTCCTGGTGGCACCACTGGTGTAGAGACTTCATCCAGGTTCATGCTTTGAAGCTGGTGGCTTAGCTGATCCGAGTCTCCTTGTGTAGATGTGGAAATGGTTGTGCAATTGGCTGAATCGGTTGGACTCTGCAAGGAGCTGGCCGAGTTATCATCGGAGCCGGCCAGATTGATTTCTGGGCCAGCAGCGTCACCAGTTGGCCCGGCGGTGTTGTTCACATTGCCACCAGTTGGGACGGAGGTTTGGGCCTCTTCGCCGGAAAAGTTGACCGGCCTGGCCCGGCTGATCATAGGGCTGGCGGTACCGCTTGGGCCGGAAGATGCGCTAAATGGCCCGGCTGTCTCGGTCAAGCATTCTGGTCGCCCATTCTGTTCTTCTGGCTTGCCAGACGATCTGATGCCCTCATCAGGTTTTCTTGAGATCAGCCATGCTGAGATCGGCCTGATGGCCAGTCTCGTGATGGCAGTGGGTTTTGGTTGAGTTGTCTTGGGATCTGCCAGGCTGGGCAGGGAGTTGGCTTAGGTTGGTTAGTCATCAGCCATATTAAGATTGGCCTCATGGCTTATCTGGTGATGGGAAGATGTATTGGATTTAGGTCGGCCACATGAGATCCGCCTAATGGCCGATCTCATGAGGGGCAGTGAGTTTTGCTTGAGTTGGCTTGGGATCGACCACGCTGGACAGGGAGTTTGCTTGAGAATCGGCCAGGCTGGGCACAGAGTTGGCTTGAGATCGGCCATGGTGAGATTGACCTCACGACCGATCTGGTGATGGGTAGTGAGTGGGTTTGAGATCAGCCAGGATGAGATCGGTCAAGCTGAGATCGGACAGGATGAGATCGGCCAGGCTAAGATCGGCCAGATGGCCAATCTCGTGATGGACAGGAAGGATTTTTGTGATCGGCCAGGTTGAGACCAGCCTGATGGCTGATCTTGTGGCTTCCAGGAGAATATTTGGCCTGTTCTTGTCGCTTGATCCCGTCTAACTTCTTATGTACCTAAAAACGATGAGAAAGTATGCAAGATGCAAAAAATGCATGCATGATGGGGTTTTAAGTTTTAATCCTGAGTAAAGCTCTAAGTGCAGAGGAAATAAAGCAGTAGTTGGGTATCGAATCCTAAGGAAAGTGAGAATAGCACACTAGGAACGCATGGAAAATTTAAATCTTGGTTAATACTATTTGGTTTCTTGATTGGTGATGAGGACATCAGGTCGTACATCCAGCCAGGAGACCAGACTGGCCGACCAGGAAGCTTGCCCGAGACAGCAGGACCATCTGGCATGTCTGCCGGACCAGGCAGTACCGCCGGACCCTCGACCTATAGGACCAGACCGGTCAGCATCGCCGGCGGAGAGGCCCAAGCTTCCGGCATACTTGGTGGGGACGTGGATGACACCGCCGGTCCCTCTGGTGATGCCGCCAACTCCGGGATCAACTTGGCCGGTCCTGAAGGCATCCCGGCCAGTACTGCACACAATCCAGCCGGTACAGCCGATCCAGCCGAGTACACGCGCATTTCCACTTCCACACAAGAGGACTCGGACCAAATGAGCTACCAGCTACAGGACATGCACCTAGAAGAAGTATCTACACCAGTGGTACCTCAAGGAGCAATGACAAGAAGCAGATCAAGGGCACTCTTCCGCAAATTCAGCTTATGGGTCGACAAGCTCCTAGAGGAAGATCAGCTAAGGACAATGGGCCAGCAGAGCAAAGTAGAGTCCAAAGGCTTCTCAACAACACAAGGAACATCAGAGACTTGGGCTTTAGTGGCAAGAGAGGTCAGGGCCCAAAGAATTTTAACCCTACTCCAAGTCGAAGACTAGGAGCAAGGCGCGTGCATGCCACAAGGATGGCCACCTTCCATTTCTTGGCCGTGAGGTAAGTTAAGGTAAGTTTCAATTCAAATATATGCCTCTTTCTGTTTTGCAGGGTAGGATCTAGATGCTTTACATTTTTGAGTCAAGAACATTTTAGGAATAGGTCCTTTTTCGGTTATACACTTTTGTATCTTTTCCTTTGTGCACTTTTGTAAGTTTTCCTTTTCTTATTTGAGTCGACCCTAGTAGGTCAAGCTGTCAAGAATATTAATAAGGCTCCTTCCAGCATTGTAGTTCGACAACGTTTTTGGTAATTAATAAAGATCGAATTTTCTTTACAAGTTATTCTCTCAAAGAAGCTTGTGCGCTTAGAACCTAGTTGAGACCAGCCCTCCTAGCTCTAAGTTTTTGATTTATCACGAGGTTCATCACCCCTCGTGTGGTTCACTTCACCCTTCCATCTTTTACCAACCAGAAAACCCCCATCCAGAAGCCTAAGGTTGAGTTTCTCACCTAATCTTCTACAAACAGCCCACGCGCATCCAAGCCTTGAATTGAGGCTTGTATCAATTGGTTATCTAATGATCTAATTGCAAAGAAAGTAAAGATGAGTTAATTCAACAAACAAGAAATATGGACAGTGGGCAAGGACTTCGATTCGGAGTAATCTTCCTTTGATTAACGATTCTAAAGGTTCGATTAGATGAATCCCTAATACCTAGAATACTATCTAGTAGACTGATCCAGTCTCGTGGTAACAGCCCATTCACCAGCCTATAGACTACAAGTCTTTTTCACAGCAATCTATCAGCTACTGATCATTTGGTTCGAGTCTAATCTTGTCCACCTATCGCCTTAGACATCAACTCTCTTTGGCTAAGATGCAATAAGGATGTTTAGGCCTACCTACACGTTCTATCTACACTTCTCAGGAGCAGAACATTATCGGTCTAGGCATTGATTATCTACTTCAATCCCTAGCATTAAGGACACCCTAAACATCAGGGATTTGACATCTATTCTACCTAAACAACCCTAAGTCAATATCAGACTTCCCCAATCTACCTGACCCACAATCCATACAGAAAACGACTCAAACATATTCAAGAAATCAGTAAACATGAAGAAGTAGAAGCAAAGAAACATAAGATAAAAGATAGGGTAGAAAAATCCTTCCCTAGAAACCAAGAGTGCAAGAACAAAGGTTAAAACCAATTTCTTCTCTCTCTAAAAACGTCCATAGAAATAAACTAAAACAAATTTGAATAAAACTTAGGTTAAAAGTGTTTAGGAACGGGATATATAGTATCCCTAACAATTAGGTTTAATCGCGGGACAGACTGGATAAGTAAATATAGGTTTAAAGTGATTTGGGCTTGGGTTGGCCCGAGATCGGCCATGTGAGATTGGCCATATGGACGATCTCCTGATGGGTTGTGAATTTTAAGGTTGATCCGATATCGGCCATGGTGAGACCGGCCATTAGGCTGATCTTGTGATGGGCATTGGATTTTTGTTTGAGTTGGCTTGGGAATGACCAGGCTGGGAAGGGAGTTGGCCAGGCTGGGCAGGGAGTTGGCTTGAGATCAGCCATGGTGAGATTGGCCTCATGGCCGATCTGGTGATGGGTAGTAAGTGGGTTTGAGATCAGCCAGGCTGAGATTGGCCAGATGGCCAATCTCGTGATGGGCTGGAAGGATTCTTGAGATCGGCCTGATGGACGATCTCGTTGCTTCCAGGAGACTCTTTGGCCAGTTATTGTTGCTTGCTCGCGTCTAACTTCTCGCTGTACCTGAGACATCAAGAAGGTAAGCAAGATGCAAAAAAGCATGCACTAACCTATAGAATGCGATGCCAAATGCCAATGAATGTAAATGGGTGTATGCAATTCATAAAATGCTAATGAAGACATGGAAAAGGTGGTGAAATGCATGGTGAAACAATGTAAAACCCATGGTTATCAATGCACTGACCTCTAGAACGCCCTGCCAAGTGCCAATGAATGTAACTGGATGGATAGATTGCCTAAAATGCTAATGAAGACATGGAAAGCTGTTGAAATGCATGGTGAAACAATGTAAAAATTGTGGTTATCACTATCGTAAAACGCCGTATTTTTGAAATTCCATAACTTTTGCATTCCGATGAATTACAAGGCGGACAATACCATTTCGGAAAGATCTTTCATATATCTCAAAAGTGCAATATGAATGAAGCCCCATTGGCGCTATGTTCGATCCCAAACTCTGATGTTTAGATGCTCTTCCAGATGTTTTTTTAGGGCCAAAGCTATCACGATCTCCAAACCGTATTATAGGCCGTCTCAAACTCATTGCATCACCGATCCAAAACTTTTTGATACAAGCCTTGAATCAAGGTTGTACCACTCTTGGACCAGTTGGAGAAGATTAGGCGAGAAGCTCGACCTTAGGCTTCGGGATTGCGGTTTTCTGGTGGGTATTGGATGGTGGGGTGAGCTAAAACACACGAGGCATGGAAAGCCTTTTGATAAATCACAACTTAGAAGCTAGGAGTGTTGGTCTCAACTAGGGTTCTAAGCGATTAGAGTTTTTAGGGGGAAAAGTCATAAGAAAAATGCTCTATTTATTAATAATCAAAAACTTGTCAAACTACAGTGCTGAAAAGAGCCTTATTAATATGCTCCGCAGCTTTGACCTTCTAGGGTCGACCCAAAAAGAAAAGGAAAAAAATACAAAAGTGCATAAAGGAAAGATTACAAAAGGGAATAACCGAAAAGGGACATCTACTTAAATTTTCTTGACTCAATAAATAGAAAACTACTAATTCCTACCCTGCGAAACGAAAAGGCAAATATATAATTGAAACCTTACCTACTTACCATTCGGCAAAGAAATGGAAGGTGGCTGACCTTTGTTACACATGCTTACTCTTCAATTTGTAGTAGGGTTATGAAATGTTGGGCCTTGATCTCTTTTGCCCCGAGAGCCCAATTCTCCGGAGTCCTTTGAGACGTTGAGAAGCCCTTGGATTCATCCTTGCACTCTTGGCCCAATGCTCCTTTTCCTTGGTTTTCTAGGAGCTTTTCTACCCACAAGCTGAACTTGTGGAAGAGTGCCCTTGTTCTACTCTTGTCATGGCTCCTGGTAGCACCACTGGTGTAGAGACTTCATCTAGGTTCATGCCTTGAAGCTGGCAGCTGATTTGATCCAAGTCTCCTTGTGTAGAGGTGGAAATGGTTGTGTGATCGCTTGAGCCGGCTGGGCCATTTGTAGAGCTTGCCGAGTTGAAATCGGAGCCGACCAGCCGGATTGGTGGGCCGGCAGCATCACCAGCTGGGGCGGCGGTGTTAGTCACATTTCCACCAGTTGGGCCGGAGGTTTGGGCTCTCCGCCGGTGAATTTGGTCGGCCTGGCCCGGCTGATCGTAGGGCCGGCGGTACCGCTTGGCCCCGCAGACGCGCCAAATGGCTTGGCTGTCTTGGACAGACCTTCTGGTCGGCCATTTTGATCTGCTGGCTGGCCAGACGATCTGGTGTCCTCATCAACCCATCCCCCTTCAGTAAGTTTTGACCTCAAAATTGGTTCATCTGCAAGGAAAGGAGCTAAATTAGTCACATTGAATGTGTTAGACACATTAAACTCACCTTGAAGTTCAAGTTGGTAGGCGTTGTTGTTGATCCTCTCCAGGACTCTGAATGGTCCCTATCCCTCTGGGGGCCAGCTTGGAACTCCTAAGGTTTGGGAATCTTTCTTGCCGTAGGTGTAGCCACACCCAATCGCCTGGTTGGAAGATCATTTCCCTTCTCCCCTTGTTAGCATGAGTCACGTGCTGCCCTGTCCTCTTCTCTAGGTTTTCTACTACCTTCTGATGTAATCTTTTGATAAAGTCTTCCTTAGATGCCCCATTGAGATTTGTCATTTCGGCTGGTTGCAATGGTTTTTGCTCCAAAGGAGTTTGAGGGTTGAAGCGGTAGACCACTTCAAAAGAGGTCTTCTTAGTGGCTGAATGCACTGCTCGGTTGTAAGCAAACTCAATGAATGGCAGGCACTCCACCCACGTCTTGAGGTTCTTCCCAAGTGTGGTCTTGAGAAGAGTTGACAATGACGGTTGACCACTTAAGTTTGGCCATCGGTGTGAGGCTGGCACGTGGTAGAGATGAGCAGCTTTGTGCCTAGCTTTCTCCAGAGGGTCCTCCAAAAGTGGCTGAGGAATTTGGTGTCTCTGTCTGACACGATTGTCCTTGGTACTCCATGAAGACGCACGACCTCCCTGAAGAACAGTTCTGCCATTTGCGTGGCATCATTAACATTGGCACACGGTATGAAATGTGCCATCTTAGAAAATTGGTCCACCCTACAAAGATAGCATCTTTGTGGTTGATATTGGCCAGACCTAGAACAAAGTCCATGGAGATGTCTACCCATGGATGTGTAGGTTTTGGCAGAGGGAGATACAACCCATGAGGTGTAAGAATATTGAGATTATAGAGGAGAAACGTGAAGAATTGAATCTGAAAACTCAAAGAGAAGTATGAGAAAATGAGAAATGACTTAGACTTCTGGAGAAGAATCTCCTAAGAGTATATTATACATTGAGTCTTTACAGCCCTTTTATAGAGGATTTACAATGTGAACACAAAAGAAAACGAATTCAAACTTGTGGATGAGTTTGAATAGAGGAGGAGCCTGTCAACAACCAATGAGAAGAGAGGAGACAGCATGGGCATGACTGTTTGGTGTGGTTGCCAAGACTGTGTGCAGCATGGGCATTACTGTTTGGTGTGGTTGCCAAGACTGTGTGCAGCATGGGCATGACTTTTTCACCTTGATTCTTCTCCCAAGGTAGCTATTTAACCATTTCAACCATGTGGTTAATAATAACCCATCCTTTTTCATTTCCCTTGTTATTCAAACTGAATTTTCGTGCTCACACTTGCCTTGTAGGTCAAGATAGGTCTTATTTGATTTTCCTATGTCAATACTCCCCTCAAGCTAAAGACTTTGGAATCACCCTAAAGTCTTAAGCTTGGGAACCCAAGGCAACACCTCATTAAAAACCTTATTAAGGAAAACCACTTGGGACAAAACCTTAATAAGGGAAAAGAGTGTGTTGCTCTTGGATTAGGAGACCTTTGATCATGGGTGTGATAAATCAACAAGCCCAAGTTTGCTAAAGATGTTCTTGCAAAATTTGAGACTTGCTGCCTTTGTGAAGATGTCAGCTAGCTGGTCTTCACTCCTTGTATAACATGGCAGAATGGTTCCATCTTGAACTTTCTCCCTAACCTTATGGCAGTCGATCTCTATGTGCTTGGTTCTCTCGTGAAACACTGAGTTTGAAGCTATGTGAATGGCTGCCTGATTATCACAATGGAAGGTAATTGGCCCTGGTTGTGCAATACCAAAATCTTTCAAGAGTGCTTTGAGCCAAGTTACTTCATTTGTCAGCTTCCTCATAGCCCTATATTCTGCTTCAACACTAGAACATGATACCACCTTCTGCTTCTTAGTCTTCCAAGTGACTAAGTTCCCACCAACGAAGGTGCAATACCCAGTGGTTGATTTCCTATCCACCCTATCACCAGCCCAATCCGCATCACAATACCCGACAATCTCAGTGTTCCCATTCTTGCCCATCCATATACCTTGACCAGGAGATCCTCTGATGTATCTAAGGATCCTTTCTACCATGCTCCAATGATATACAGTAGGCTTTTGCATATGTTGACTTACTTGATTCACAGCAAAACACAAGTCTGGTGGTGTGAGGGTGAGGTAGATCAGCTTCCCAACTAGTCTCCTATACTGAGAAACATCCTTAAATAACTCATCAGCTTTCTCCCCCTTTCCGCTGACCTTGTAGCCATCTTCAAGAGGAGTTTTGGCCGGTTTAGCCCCAAGCTTTCCCGTGTCTGTCAACAGATCAAGAGCATACTTTCTTTGGGATAGAAAGAGCCCTTCTTGAGACCGACACACTTCAATACCCAAGAAGTACTTCAACTCTCCAAGATCCTTGATGTCAAATGATCTGTTTAAGAAGGCCTTTGTGGACTGAATTTCTTCCTTATCATCTCCTGTGATGATAAGGTCATCCACATAAACCAAGACCGCCACGATTCCTTTGGAGTTTTGACGAGTGAACAAAGTATGATCTGAATGGGATTTCCTAAACCCATTATCAGTAAGTGTGGAGCTTAATTTGTGATACCAGGCCCTTGGTGACTGCTGCAACCCATATATTGCCTTCCTAAGTCTTAGAACCTGTCCCTCTTTGCAAAAATCTTCAAGGCCTGGTGGTGGAGTCATATACACTTCCTCTTCAAGTTCTCCTTGTAGGAATGCATTCTTGACATCCATTTGCCATAAGTCCCAAGTCAGATTCGTAGCTAGTGAAAGAACAACCCTTACAGTGTGTAGCTTAGCCACCGGTGCAAATGTATCAGTATAGTCCTCTCCATATGTCTGAGTGAAACCTCTTGCAACTAGACGTGCCTTGTACCTTTCTATGTCCCCATTGTTCTTATACTTGATGGTGAACACCCACTTGGAACTCACAGCCTTCTTGCCTTTGGGAAGTTCTTGTATATCCCATGTATGATTCCTTTCCATAGCTCCCTTCTCATCTCTTACTGCATCTAACCATTCTTTCTTGCTCTCAGCTTCTTCATAAGTCCTTTGAATCTGACTTTGTTCAATCTTTCCAAGGAATGCTTGATGACTAGATGGCAAGAGGTCAAGGGAACAAACAGCTTGTATGGGATGAGCCACGGCCTGGTTGTTGTAGAATACCCTAGTGTTCCTAAGTCTAGTACTCCTCCTTAAATGCTGAACAGGTGGTGCAGCCTCCTCTACAACCGTTTCCTCTTCCTTTTGGTGAATAGGTTCCTCTATACCCACTTCCAAGTCGTCTTGTTCTTGATTTTGGGCCATAGCTTCTTCTTGGATTGGAGTTGGTTCTTGAGTTACCACCCTTGTTCATTCTCTTGGGTATCTTGTGAACTACTTAAGGTTCTTGTTTCTTCGTGTCTTGAATCCTTTGGCAGATCATTTCCCAAATGATTCAAGAGAAACCTCAAACTCGTAGCCAAATCAGAAGGTGACCTTGAGAGATCCTTCAATCCTTCCCAATCTTTCTGATCATAATAGCTTTGTTCTTCTATGAACTTGACATCTCTAGACACATATGTCCTGTTGTTGCTCGGATCATAGCACTTATAACCCTTTTGTGTTGTCGAATATCCAAGGAACATACACTTGATGCTCTTTGCCTCCAACTTGTTTCTTAGATCACCTGGAACATACACAAAGCAGACACACCCAAATACACGTAAATGATCAATGGAAGGTTTAGTTTTATTGAGTACCTCAAATGGGGATATATCTTGCAAGACTTTGGTTGGAATCCGATTGATGAGGTAGCAAGCAACCAAGACTGCATCTCCCAAAAACTTTTAGGAACATTGGTATGAAACATCATGGATCTTGCTACTTCCATTAAGTGTCGGTTCTTCCTTTCAGCAACTCCATTTTGTTGTGGTGTGTGTGGACAGCTAGTTTGATGTAGTATTCCATGTTTGTTTAGATGAGCTTTGAATCTTTGACTTGTGTATTCCCTCCATTATCTGATCTTAACACTTTGATCTTGGCATTGAATTGATTAGTAACATAATTATGAAAGTTTATAAATGCCTCATAAACCCTATCTTTAGATGGAAGTAATGTAACCCATGTATATTTCGATTTCTCATCTATAAAGGTCACAAAGTATTTATTCCTATCTCTAGACATGTAAGGTGAGGTCCAAACATCGGAATGTACTAAATCAAAGCAATGCTCATAAATTGTAGATGATTTAGGGAAAACAACACGACAATGTTTGCCAAGGATACAAGCCTCACAAACTGAGTGATCATAAGCGACATTAGGAATTATTAAGCTTAAAGCACGAGCATGAGGGTGTCCTAATCTAGCATGCCATAAGACATCTTTATTAGCAAAAACACAGGATTTGAAAGCTAAGGAATCCAAATTGCTTGGAGGGTCTTCAAGAACATAGAGCTCATCTTGAGTTACACCACCTCCAAGTATCTTACCACTCTTAATATCCTGAAAGTAAACATTGTTAGGCCCAAATGTAACATTGCAATTGAGGTCTTTAGTAGCCTTTTGACAGAAACTAGATTAGACTTAAATTTAGGTACAAAGAATGCATTAGTTTCTTTGTCAAATAGTCTTAATTTTCCGGTTCCTTCAATTGGAATACCCTTACCATCAGCTATAGTTACTTGTCCTAGACATGGTTCAATGTGCTTTAACAACCTAGCATTGCTAATCATATGGTGAGAAGCACCTGAATCCACTACCAACTTATGATCTGGTTTATCAAGCGATTTATGGGAGTAGAGTGTAATACCGGAGAGTTTTGAGGCATAGGCCTTGATGAGATCCTCCAAGTCACTCTTCTTAACATACTCCATGGATACATTCATAGCTAGCTCCCCTCCTTGGTTGGATGAACTTGCCGGTTCAGTCGCAACCATTTGAGAGATGTTAGCCTTTGAATCCTTGAACCGGTTTGGCTTGAGATGAGGATGAAGTATCCAGCACTTGTCCTTGATGTGGCCATTCCTCTTACAATGCTCACACATCACACTCTTCCTATCCTCTTGCTTAAACACGCTTTTGTTGGCCATGACTAGTTCTCCTTTACCACCAAACAAACCAATGTTGCCTTGCTCCCTTTGAATCCGTGAGCACACCTCTTCGAAATCAGGGAGTTTTGGCTCTCTCAGGATGGACTTAATCACATCCTTAAAGGCTGGATTTAGGTTGAGAAGGAGCCCAAATATCTTGTCTTGTTCCTTCCTTTCATTAAGCACCTTTGGATCCATAGAACTTGGTCTCAACATGTCAAGCTCGGACCATGTTGACTGGAACTTGCCCAGGAATTTTGTGAACTCCATATCCTCTTGGTGTAGATCATTGAGAGCCTTCTTAACCTCATACACACGGCTGAGGTTTGAAACATCCCCATACACCCTCTTGAGAGTGTCCCAAAGAGACTTGGCAGTTTCACAATGTGAATAAGCTTCAGAATGGATGGGTCCAATGAATTTTGGAGGAATCCAAGGACTGATTGATCTTCTTGGAACCACCTAGCTTCTTCTTTTCTTGTTGCCTCATCCTTCTTTTCCTTTGGATCATCTATAGATGGAGTATTATCCTCCAAGATGTGATTCCAAAGTCCTTGCCACAAATGGCTGTCTTGATGGTTCTTGACCATAATGTGTAGTTCAAGCCTTTGAGAACTACTGCTATCACCGTAGGTTTCAGGCTGGAACTAATTTGAACTGTATCCTCCATTGTTAGGCTTTGAAGAGCTCAAAGGAAGCAGCTTTTATGGTTGAATGAAACTGTGAGTTTTTAGTCTAAAGACTGAGAGATTTTGACAGAATTTTAGATTAGAAACTGAGAGATTTGAGTAGAAAAGATAAGAGAATGATCTTATGCTCTGATACCATGTAAGAATATTGAGATTATAGAGGAGAAATGTGAAGAATTGAATCTGAAAACTCAAAGAGAAGTATGAGAAATGATTTAGACTTATGGAGAAGAATCTCCTAAGAGTATATTATACATTGAGTCTTTACAGCCCTTTTATAGAGGATTTACAATGTGAACACAAAGGAAAACGAATTCAAACTTGTGGATGAGTTTGAATAGAGGAGGAGCCTGTCAACAACCAATGAGAAGAGAGGAGACAGCATGGGCATGACTGTTTGGTGTGGTTGCCAAGACTGTGTGCAGCATGGGCATGACTGTTTGGTGTGGTTGCCAAGACTGTGTGCAGCATGGGCATGACTTTTTCACCTTGATTCTTCTCCCAAGGTAGCTATTTAACCATTTCAACCATGTGGTTAATAATAACCCATCTTTTTTCATTTCCCGTGTTATTCAAACTGAATTTTCGTGCTCACACTTGCCTTGTAGGTCAAGATAGGTCTTATTTGATTTTCCTATGTCAATATGAGGATGCACTTGGGACTTCACCTTTTTGCAAGTGATGCACCTTGCACAATGGGCTTCTACTGACCTATTGATGTGTTGCCAATAGAAGTGCTCCTTGACCACGGCCAGTGTCTTGTCAAAAGCAAAGTGGCCCATAAGACCTCCTCCATGAGCTTCTCGATGATAAGCTCTCGTAGGAATCCTTGTGGTATGCACAACCTTCTTCCCCGGAACAAGAACCCATCATGGATGCAGAACTTGCCATGACTCCCTGTGCCATACTCCTTGTAGCTCTCAGAAAAGTCAGGATCATCCTTATATAAGTCCTTGATGTGCTCAAATCCTAAGACCTTTGCTTCCATTGTTGAGATCAAGGCAAACCTCCTTGATAGTGCATCGGCTACCACATTATCCTTGCCCTTCTTGTTTTTGATGACGTAAGAGAAGGTTTCTATGAACTTCATCCACCTAGCATGTCTTCTCTTGAGGTTGGTTTGCCCTTTAAGGTGTTTGAGAGTCTCGTGATCAGTGTGGATCATAAAATCCTTGGACCAACAAGTAATGTTTCCAAGTCTCCAAGGCTCGGACTAGGGCATAGAGCTCCTTGTCATAAGTGGGGTAATTCAGTGAGGCCCCCCCTAAATTCTCACTGAAGTATGCCACTGGTCTTCCTCCTTGGGTTAGCACCACGCCTATGCCTATTCCAGAGGTATCACACTCCACCTCGAACGTCTTGTTGAAGTCGGGCAGTAAAAAAGTTTCAGTTCTTGAGATTGGCATAAAACTCTTCTTGTTGAAGGGTTTTAAGTACCATCTCAAGATGTGTAATGTGTTCCCTAAGGCATTTACTATAACAAGTATATCATCAAAATACACTACTACAAACTTACTGATGTACCCCGTAAGAACTTGGTTCATAAGGCGCATGAAGGCGTTTGGGGCATTTGTCAAGCCAATAGGCATGACTGTCTACTTGTAGAGCCCTTGCTTTGTCCTGAAAGCAGTTTTCCACTCATCTCCTTCTTTCATTCTGATCTGGTGGTATCCACTCTTCAGGTCTATCTTGGAGAAGACCGTGGCTCCACTCACCTCTTCCAGCATGTCATCAAGCCGTGGTATAGGGTGCCGGTACTTGACTGTGATGTTGTTGATGGCTCGGCAGTGTATGCACATTCGCCAAGTCCCATCCTGCTTGGGGACTAGCAATACTGGTACAGCACATGGGCTGTGGCTCTCTCGAACATAGCCTTTCTCCAGGAACTCCTTAACTTGCCTCTCAAGTTCTTTAAACTCCTCTGGACTCATCCAGTAGGCTGATCGATTAGGCAAGGCTGCTCCAGGCTTGAGGTCGATCTGGTGCTCAATGCCCCGTAGAGGAGGCAAGCCTGCCGGTATGTCCTCAGGAAATACATCCTAGAACTTATTGAGGAGGGTTGCTACTTCAGGAAGTAGGTCTACCTATTCTTTTTCTGCACTCAAAGCTTCTTTAAAGACCATTAGTAACATTAAGCTCTTAGAGGCCAAAGCTCTCCGTACATGACTCGGTTGAATAAGAAAATTTGATTTAATGAGCTTCTTTTCCTTACTCATTTGTAGTTGCAACTAGCATACCTGGGCAGGAGTGAGAGGAGCTAGGCTGACCTTCCTCTTGTCGTGCACAAAAGTGTATAGATTGGTCAGGCCATCAGGCCTTGTCTCCTTGTCGAATTGCCATGGTCTTCCTAGACGAAGATGGCCAGCTTGCATAGGTACCACGTCACAAACTACCTGCTCTTGGTATCAGCCCACACTGAATAGTATGGTTACTTGCTCATCTTGTCATCTAGCCATCTCAGTGGATTAGGTTGGGGGTGCTTTGTATTCTCTAGACCTACCTTATCAACCATATATGCACTAGCCACGTTAGTGTAAGAACCACCATCTATGATGAGGTTACATACCTTGCCCTTGATGGTGCACCGGCTATGGAAGATGTTTTCCCTTTGAATGGTCTTGGAGGGGTCTACCATTGCACTCAGGATGCGTCTTGTTACCAGTACCTCTCCCACATCAGGGTACTCTATGCCTCCATATTCTGCTTCTGGTTCGAAATCCTCTTCATCTTTACACTCGTATTCTCCAGCCTCCATGATTCGCATGACCCGGTTGTTTGGGCACTCCCTTGAGATGTGACCACGACCCCTACACTTAAAACAAGTGATATCACATGATCTCTGAGGGTTAGAAGACTTACTAGGTTCTCTCTGGTCACGGGTTTGTACAGGAGGCTTGCTCTTGAACCGTGACTCTATCTCTATGCGTTTGCCTTTCTCTACGGCCTTGCTGCCATTGCTTGGTGCCCAAGGCGTCTTAGGTCTGTTGTGCATGGCTTGGATCTTATGCTTGATGTGTTGTCCAGCTTGGACAAAAAGGTGGAACAAGTCCTTGAAATCACTATAGATTTGTCTCTCCACTTTCCGGCTAATTATTTCTTGCAATCCATCCAAGAATTGATCCATCAATGCTTCTTCATCGTCATTGACCTCCAACCTATTCCTTAGTGTCTCAAACTCCTCATAGTACTTCTCCACTGATCTTGTGCCCTGTTTAAGAGTACAAAAACGGCGTTGGAAATGCCTATGAAAATAAGGTGGAACAAACCTTTATCTCATGAGGTCCTTCATGTCGACCCAAGAGTCTACGGGTGTCAACCTCCTTCTCATACGGTCAGAAGCCTCACTATCCCACCAGATGAGGGCATTATCCGTGAGTTGTTCCGCTGCCATGGAGACTCTCCTAGGGCCTGGTTGGTTGTAGTGGTCGAAGATGTGATCCACCCTCATTTCCCATTCTAGATAGGCCTCGGGGTCTCCTTTTCCTGCAAAACTTGGAGGTGTTAATTTGACGTTATGATTGTTTACCCAGTTGTAGGCATAGTCATCTCCATCCTCATGATGTCTAGGGGGCATTCTTGGTCTCTGGCGGTGACCATATGGCACGTAGTCATTGCCCTCTACTTCTGGTTGCCGTGGAGGTTATCTCGTCCTAGGGTGATAGCCGTGAGGCTGTTGGCCCTCATCATCATCCGTGTGGGGCTCCTCCTGTTATGACCGTGGCCCTGGGTGGTCAGGACCTTCAGCAGGATCTTGGCCAGCCCTCACATGCCTAATGGCCTAGAATCTCACTGGCCTTTCCACACGCTCCAGCCTCTCACCTATTGATGCGAGTTGGGTTTGGAGTGTGGTGAACATGTGCATCATGGCCTTGGTGGCATCTTGATTTGCCCCTTTAGCCATCGTGTACTACAAGAAAAAATAGGTTAGTGAAGCATACCCTGATGTGAATTCTTTAGGTGAAGGTTTTTATAGTAGGAGAAATTTCAAAGAAAATGCAAAAATAAAGAAAAGGAAAAAATCTAGCAAAAGGAAAGCATTTAATGCATAAATCTCCTAGATTTTTGACCGATTTTTCTTTGATTTTCTTGACAATTTTTTTTATTTTTAACCTAAGATTAATGTGAATATGCTTTAGCAAAAAGGAAAAACAAAGATGCAATGAAAAGAATGATCTTAAACCCTAGTGATGCACATATGAGTTAGGTTGCACTCGGTTTGATTTTTAGTTGATTTTTTGTTGATTTTTTTTAGTTGATTTTTTGTTGATTTTTTTTTAAATTGGAACTTAAACTAATGCACGAACTGGAAATAAAACTAAAGTAAGGATAGAAAAAACCTGATTTGAGGAGCTTAGGCTCTGATACCAAATTGATACAAGCCTTGAATCAAGGCCGTACCACTCTTGGACCGGTTGGAGAAAATAAGGCGAGAAGCTCGGCCTTACGCTTTTGGATTGGGGTTTTCTGGTGGGTATTGGGTGGTGGGGTGAGGTGAACCACACGAGTGATGGAAAGCCTCGTGATAAATCAGAACTTAGATACTAGGAGGGCTGGTCTCAACTAAGGTTATAAGCGATTAGAGTTTTTAGGAGAAAAACTTGTTGAACTACAATGATAAAAGGAGCCTTATTAATATGCTCAGCAGCTTTGACCTTTTAGGGTCGATCCAAAAAGAAAAGGAAAAAATACAAAAGTGCATCAAGAAAAGATTACAAAAGGGAATAACCAAAAAAGGACATCTACTTAAATGTTCTTGACTCAATAAATAGAAAACTACTAATTCCTACCTTGCAAAACAGAAAGAGAAAATATATAATTGAAAATTTACCTACTTACCATTTGGCCAAGAAACGGAAAGTGGTCGAACTTTGTTACACGCGATTACTCTTCAATTTGAAGTAGGGTTATGAAGTGTTGGGCCTTGACCTCTTTTGCCACGAGAGCCCAAGTCTCTGGAGTCTTTTGAGATTTTGAGAAGCCCTTGGATTCATCCTTGCACTCTTGGCCCTATTCTCCTTATCGTTGGTCTTTTAGGAGCTTGTCTACCCACAAGCTGAACTTGTGGAAGGGTGCCCTTGTTCTGCTCCTTGTCATGGCTCCTGGAGGCACCACTGGTGTAGAGACTTCATCTAGGTTCATGCTTTGAAGCTGGTAGCTGATTTGATCCGAGTATCCTTGTGTAGAGGTGGAAATGGTCGTGTGATCGCTTCAGCCGGCTGGGCCATGTGTAGAGCTGGCCGAGTTGAAATCGGAGTCGGCCAGATCGATTGGTGGGCCGGCGGTGTTAGTCACGTCGCGGGCAGTTGGGCCGGAGGTTTGGGCCCCTACGCCGGCGAAGTTGGTCGGCCTGGTCCGCCTTATCGTAGGTCCGGCGGTACCGCTTGGCCCGGCAGACGAACCAAATGACCTGGCGGTACCGCTTGGCCCGGCAGACGAACCAAATGACCTGGCGGTACCGCTTGACCCGGCAGACGAACCAAATGACCCGGCTATCTCGGGCAGCCCTTCTGGTCGACCGTTTTGATCTTCTGGCTGGCCAAACGATCTGGTGTCTCCATCACTTTTCAACCATCTAGGTGAGGCCCACACATCATGTGGAGCCTTCTTTTTGGAGTGGAGCTTACAAAGAATCATTGAAAAAAGTGCATGAAGAGCATATATACGATTACATGACATATACTACGGGATACGATCATACCAGTACTAATGCACCAGATCCCATCAGAATCCTGCAGTTAAACATGCATGGGTGATGGTAGGACAGGGATAGGTGACCTCCTGGGAGTTCTTGTGTAGCACCCTTTCTTTTATTGACTTGATTTTTATGTGTGTATCGCAAAGCGCCATATTTTTTGAAATGCCATAACTTTTGCACCGCGATGAACTACAAGGCCGACAATGCCAGTTTGGAAAGCTCCCTCAAAATTCTTTGATGCACCAATGGAAAAATTACCCATTGGGGCTGTATTTGGTCTCAAATTATGATGTTTAGACACTCTTTCTGATGTTTTTCTCTGGCTAAAGCAATCACGACCCTAAACCCTATTACCGGCCATCTCAATCTCATCGCATCAGCAATCCAAAACTTTTCAACAATCTTGATGAGGCCCACACAACGTGTGAAGCCTTCTTTATCGACTGAAGCTCATGAATATTCATTGCAAAAAGTGGATGAAGAGCATATTTACTATTGCCTGACATGTACTACTGGAACGATCATACCAACACTAATGCACCGGATCCCATCAGAACACTGCAAGTAATCGTGCATGGGTGAGGGTAGGAGTGGGATAGGTGTCCTCCTGGGAATTTCATGTGTAGCACCCCTTCTTTTATTCCCTTGATTTTTTATGTGTTTACCGCAAAACGCCGTATTTTCGAAATGCCATAACTTTTACACCGCGATGAACTACAAGGCTGAAATACCATATCGGAAATCCCTCTCAAAGATCTCTGACTCACCAATGGTAGGAAGACGCATTGGGGCTGTCTTCGACCCTGAATTTTGATGTTTAGATGTTGTTTCAGACGTTATTCTTGGACCGAAGCAATCACAACCTCAAAACCGTATTATAGGCTGCCTCAAACTCATCGCACCGCCAATCCAAAACTTTTCAGCCATCTAGTTGAGGTCCACATATTATGTGGAGCCTTATTTTTGAGTAGAACACACGAAGAATCATTGCAAAAATTGGATGAGGAGAATATATACGATTGCATGATATGTACTACTGGGTGCAATCATACTAGTACTAATCCACCAAATCCCATCAGAACCCTGCAGTTAAATGTGCACGGGCGAGGGTAGGATAAGGATAGGTACCTGAGATATCCTTGTGTTGCACCCTTTCTTTTGTTCACTCGATTTTTAATGTGTCTATCGCAAAACATTGATTTTTGAAATGCCAAAACTTTTTCATTGCATGAACTAAAAGGCTGAGAATACCATTTCGGAAGATCTCTCAAAGATCTATGACGTGCTAGTGGTACAAAGATCCATTGGGGCATTCTTCGAGCCCCAACTTTTAATATTTAGGCGTTCTTTCGCATGTTTGTCTCGGGCAAAAGCAATCACGACTTAAAAACTGTATTATAGGATCGCATCGCTGATCCAACACTTTGCAATCATCTTGATGAGTCCCACACATCATGTGGAACCTTCGTTTTTGTGTCGAGCTCAAAAAAAATTCATTGCAAAAAATGTATAAAGAGCATATATACGATTGCGTGACATGTGCTACTGGGTGCGATCATAACATTACTAATGCACTGCATCCCATCAAAACTCTGCAGCTAAACGTGCATGGGCGAGGGTAGGACAGGGATAGGTGACCTCCTAGGAAGTCCTCGTGTTGCACCCCTTCTTTTATTCATTCAATTTTTTATGTGTCTATCGCAAACAGGACATTGTGGAAAAGCCCTAACTTTTGCAGCGATTAACTACAAGGTTGAAAATACCATTTAAGAAAGTTCTCTCAAAGATCTCTGACGTGCAGTTGGAATGAAAACCCATTGGCGGTTATTTCGACCACAAATTTTGATGATTTGACGCTATTTCGGACGTTTTTCTTGGGTTGAAGCAATCACAACTTCAAAACTATATTATTGGCCATCTCAAATTCATCGCATCGCCGATCCAAAACTTTTTAACCATCTAGATGAGGCCCACACATCATGTGGAGCCTTCTTTATCGAGTGGAGCTCGGGAAGAATTATTGCAAAATAGTGGATGAAGAGCATATATATGATTGCATGACATGTACAACTAGGTGTGATCATACTAGATCTAATGCACTGGATCCCATCAGAACTCTGTAGTTAAAAATGCATGGGCGAGGGGAGTACTGGGATAGGTGATCTCCTGGGAAGTCCTCGTTTTGCACCCCTTCTTTTATTCACTCATTTTTTATGTGTCTATCGCAAAACGCTGTATTTTCAAAATGCAATAACTTTTGCATTGCGATGAACTACATAACCGACAATACCATTTCAGAAAGTTTTTCAGAGATCTCTGACCTGTCCTCGTGTTGCACCCCTTCTTTTATTCATTCGATTTTTTATGTGTCTATCGCAAACAGGACATTGTGGAAAAGCCCTAACTTTTGCAGCTATGAACTACAAGGTTGAAAATACCATTTAAGAAAGTTTTCTCAAAGATCTCTGACGTGCAGTTGGAATGAAAACCCATTGGCGGTTATTTCGACTACAAATTTTGATGATTTGATGCTATTTCGGACGTTTTTCTCGGGTTGAAGCAATCACAACTTCAAAACTATATTATTGGCCATCTCAAATTCATCGCATCGCCGATCCAAAACTTTTTAACCATCTAGATGAGGCCCACACATCATGTGGAGCCTTCTTTATCGAGTGGAGCTCGGGAAGAATTATTGCAAAATAGTGGATGAAGAGCATATATATGATTGCATGACATGTACCACTAGGTGTGATCATACCAGATCTAATGCACTGGATCCCATCAGAACTCTGTAGTTAAAAATGCATGGGCGAGGGGAGTACTGGGATAGGTGATCTCCTGGGAAGTCCTCGTTTTGCACCCCTTCTTTTATTCACTCATTTTTTATGTGTCTATCGCAAAACGCTGTATTTTCAAAATGCAATAACTTTTACATTGCGATGAACTACATAACCGACAATACCATTTCAGCAAGTTTTTCAGAGATCTCTGACCTGTCAATGCGACAAAGATCCATTGGGGCTGTTTTCGATCTCAAATTTTGATGTTTATATTCTCTTTTGGATGTTTTTCTCTAGGTGAAGCAATCATGACATTAAAACCATATTGTGCATCTCAAACTCATCGGATCGTCGATCCAAAAATTTTCAACCATCTACATGAGGCACCACATCGTGTGTAGTCTTCTTTATCAAGTGGAGCTCATGACGAATCATTGCAAAAAAGTTGATGAAGAGCATATATACGATTGCATGATATGTACTACCGGGTGCGATCATACCAGCACTAACGCACCGACCCCCATCAGAACTTCTCATTTAAAGGTGCTTGGGCGAGGGTAGTAATTGGATAGGTGACCTCCTTGGAAGTCCTCATGTTACACTCATTCTCTTATTCACTCGCTTTTTATGTATCTATTGTATAACACTGTATTTTTGATATGCCATAACCTTTGCACAGTGATAAACTAGACAGCCGACAATACCATTTTGCAAAACTCTGTAAGAGGTCTCTGACATCTCAGTGCTATGCAGACCCATTGATACAGAAACAAGAGAGCTTGTTCGAGCAAGGATAACTGCTGGAGAGGCTCTAGCTGAATATAAAATACTTTCTAGAGATTCGTGAGTGCTGGGTTGATTTACAGATTGATGGTGACCATTTAACTGGCTGTAGAACACGTTCTGGAGGATATAAGTGGGGCTTCTATAGACAGGTAGGAAGAAAGATGCAACACAGATTATGGAAGGTATGTGATAAGTCTAGAGCACTCAAGTTTCAAGGATTCTCACACAAGAAGGGTGGAGCCGTCAACTCCTTTCAAAGGAAGAAAAACTAGACTTTTATTTCATAAAAGTTAACTGATTACATGCTGAGAAGAGGCTTTATATATTAGTCAAGTACCACGTGCCTTCTAGGGCTGAAAATACATTATAATGGAAGGACTAAAGGAAAAATACAACAAGACATTAGGACCTAATGACAAATAAAAATATCTTAAACTTAACAGTCATATTCTTGCAAAAACAAACAAATAAACTTGTTAATTTAAATATTGGAATTTGAAATATGCATCTTGGTCTCTTGTAACTCCTTATAATGTCTTCTTAAGTTTGTTTAGCAATGATAAACAAGGTTGTATCTATATGGACTTGTAGAACTGGAAGACATGAAGCTGTTGGAGTCTTGAGTTGTTCATAGTCTTCTTTCCGTATTTTTGTAGTAAGTTCAGCTTCATGGAATCTTCCATCTTCTATGATTATGATGACACTTTCTACAAACTTGTTGAACATCTTACTAAGGTTTCTTGTGCCTGATCTTGTTCTTGGAACTTGTCTCGTAGTAGGTAGATTAATGGGCTCTTCCTCGTGAGCTGGTATTGATGTCTTCATCATCTCCTTCCTCTTGAAAAGCTTTTGTCCTCAGAACAGGTACATGAAAATGAGCAAGATCAGTAATATTAAAAGTAGGAGATATGGTCGTCTCACCTGGCAGTTCAAACTTATAAGCATTGTTGTTGATCTTCTCTAAAACACGAAAAGGACCATATGCTCTTGGAGAAAGTTTGGATTTCTTTTGGTTGGAGAATCTTTCATGCCTCGTGTGCAAACCAGAACCAATATCCAGGTTCAAATGATATGGGTGTTTATCAGGATTTATTTTGTACTGCTCAGTTTTTTTCTAAGTTGTCCTTGACCTTGTGATGAATCTTCTTAACATAATCTACCCTGTTTTGTCCTCAAATAGACATAACATTTTAAGGTAAAGGTACAAGATCTAGTAGGGTAGTAGGAGTAAAGGCATAAACCACTTCAAAAGGAGAATTTTAGTTGCTGAATATTTATCATGATTATAAGAAAACCCAATGTAAGGTAAGCAAGAAAACCAGTTCCTTAGATTCTTACCGACCATGGCTCTCAAAAAAGTTGAAAGAGTTTGGTTTACTACCTCTGTTTGACCATCGGTCTGTGGGTGGAAACTGGTTGAGAAAAGCAGCTTAGTTCCCAACCTTTTCAATAAGGTCTTCTAGAAATGGCTTAGAAATTTGGTGTCACGATATGAAACGATTGTTCTTAACATTCCACGTAGACGCACTACTTCCTTAAAAATGAGCCACCTTGGAGAACTTGTCAACAACTACAAAGATAGAATCCTTGTGGTTGATCTTTGATAGACCTAAGATAATGTCCATAGAGATTCTACCCAAGGTAGGTAAGGAATGGGCAAAGGCATACATAAACAATAGGGTTGTGACCTGGATTTTTCTTTCGAGCAAGTGATGCACTTAGCACATAACCTTTCAACATCTCTTTTTAGATGCGGCCAGTAGAAATATTCCATAAGTACACTAAGTGTTGTATCTCTGCCAAAATGCCCCATGAGCATCTCATGATCAGCATGAATAACAAACTCCGTTGACAGTAGGTAATGTTGCCAAGTTTCAAGAGACCTTACCAAAGCATAGAGCTCTTTATCATATGTGGGATAGTTAAGGTTAGCTCCACTAAGTTTCTCACTCAAGTAAGCCACTGGTTTACCTCCTTGCATTATGACAGCTCCTATACCTTTTCCAGAAGCATCACATTACATTTCACAGGTTTTATCAAAGTTAGGAAGTACCAAAACAGGCGCATGTGTGAGGTTGGTTTTCAGCTCGTTGAATGCATTTTCTTGTGCTGGTCCTCATTTGAATTCCACATTCTTTTTTATTACTGAAGTGAGGGGTGTGGCAACAATACTAAAGTCCATGTTTCCTGACCTGAAAACAACCCTTCTTTAATGATCATTAGTAGCATCTGTTCTTCGGAATCAATTCAAAACAGTATCAAATGTTACATAAAGGTTATTTTTACTCAGCTTCTCTCCTTTAGACATAGCTCGTTGCATCTCATACACTTCCTGTGGGGTTAAAGGTGCTAAACTATGTTTCTTGTTATTTTCCATGAAGGTATAGTGATTGGTACGTCCATTGTGTAATGCTTCTTTGTAAAATTGCCATGGTCGACCTAGAAGTAGATGTGCAGCTTGAATAGGAACCAAATAACACACAACTTGATCTGCATACTTGCCTATGCTGAATGGTATGGTGACTTGTTCTGCGATTTTGAGTTCAGTATCATCTTTTAGCCATTTGAGCTTGTATGGTCGAGGGTGCTTTGTCTTTTGTAAACCTTGCTCTGGTTTGTTGTTTTTAGACATTCCAACAATGGATTTCTGTACTCTAGATTCTATGTCAATGGCCTTTCGTTTATCCAGAACCTTTTGAGGTTGTTGATTCCAGGTACACTTGCTACGATTTGCTGACAATAATCTTTTTTTATGTGCTGCTCTGGCTGAACCGCAAGATGCAGCAACTCATCCAGATCATGATAGTTTTGTGTCTGCACTTTCCTAGCAATTCGATCTTGCAAACCATCTAGGAATTGAGCCATCAAAGTTTCTTCTCAATCTTCAGTCTCCAACCTGTTTTAAGTATTTCAAGCTCATCAACATATTCTTCAACAAATTTAGAGCCTTGAGTTAGTTTTCGAAATTTCTTCTGAAACTCCATGTAGTAGTATGCGAGGACATATCTACTTCCTAGTTGAAACCTCATGTCTTCCCAAGTACGGATCTGACCATGTCTATGTCTTCTTCTTTCAGACAATCCTCTGTCCAACCAAACTAGAGCTCTTTCAGCTAGTTGAGCAGCTGATAGAGACACTTTTCTCTGATCTGAGTAGTTGTAATACTCAAATATATAGTCCATACGCCTTTTCCCATCAAGGTAGGCATCTGGATTAAGCTTTTCAGCAAAGGTTGGTGCCGTGAGCCTTACATCACTTTTTCCATGCCAAGTTCTTCTACTCTATCTGATGAGGACATCAGGTCATACATCCAGCCAAGAGACCAGCTGGCCGACCAGGAAGCTTGCCCAAGACAGCCGGACCATCTGGCACGTCCGCCAGACCAAGCAGTACCGCCGGACCCTCGACCAATAGGACCAGACCGGTCAGCATTGCCGGCGGAGAGGCCCAAGCTTCCGGCACACTTGGTGGCGATGTGGATGACACCGCCGGTCCCCTTGGTGATGCCACCAACTCCGGGATCAACTTGGCCGGTCCTGAAGGCATCCCGGCCAGTACCTCGCACATTCCAGCCGGTACAGCCGATCCAGCCGAGTGCACGAGCAATTCAACTTCTACACAAGGAAACTCGGACCAGATAAGCTACCAGCTTCAGGACATGCATCTAGAGGAAGTATCCACACCAGTAGTGCCACCAGGAGCAATGACAAGAAGCAGATCAAGGGTACTTTTTCACAAATTCAGCTTATGGGTCGACAAGCTCCTAGAGGAAGATCAACTAAGGACAATGGGCCAGAAGTGCAAAGTAGAGTCCAAAGGCTTCTCAACAACACAAGGGACATCAGAGACTTGGGCTTTAGCGGCAAGAGAGGTCAGGGCCCAAATATTCTTAACCCTACTCCAAGTCGAAGACTAGGAGCAAGGTGCGTGCATGCCACAAGGACGGCCACCTTCCATTTCTTGGCCGTGAGGTAAGTTACGGTAAGTTTCAATTCGAATATAAGCCTCTATCTGTTTTTCAGGGTAGGATCTAGATTCTTTACATTTTTTAGTCAAGAACATTTTAGGAATAGGTCCTTTTTCGGTTATACACTTTTGTATCTTTTCCATTTGTGCACTTTTGTAGACTTTCCTTTTCTTTATTTGAGTCGACCCTAGAAGGTCAAGCTGTCGAGCATATGAATAAGGCTTCTTCCAGCATTGTAGTTCGACAACCTTTTTGATATTAATAAAGATAGAACTTTTTCCCCAACAAGTTTTCTCTCAAGAATCTTGTGCGCTTAGAATCTAGTTGAGACCAGCCCTCCTAGCTCTAAGTTAGTGATTTATCACGAGATCCATCACCCCTCGTGTGGTTCACTTCACCTTTCCATCGAATACAACCCAAAACCCCTATCCAAGAAGTCTAAGGTTGAATTTCTCACCTAAACTTCTCCAAACAGCCCACGCGCATACATCCTTGAATCAAGGCTTGTATCATTTTGGTATCAGAGCTTAAAGCTCCTAAACCATGTTGTTTCTATCCTTTAGCTTGTTTTGTTTTTAGTTATTGCATTAGTTTAAGTCGCATTCAAGAAAAATAAAAAAATAACATCAAACTCCAAACCGAGTGCATCTAGCCTTCTACGTGTATCACTAGGGTTTAGATTCACTTTTGCATTGCCATTCACGTTTTCCTTTTTGTTTAATTCATATTTCCATTAATTTTTAAGTTAAATTAAAAAGAAAAGAAAAAGAAAAGAAAAAAAAATAGGAAAAATACCAAAAGATTTCGAATTGGACAGCTAGCAATAGTTGTCAAGAAAATTTCCTTTTATTCAAATATCCTTATATTCGAATTTTCCATTCCTTAGAATTTTCCTTTTTGCATTTTTTCGAATCACTTATAAAAAGAAAACTCTCCTAACAATTTAGGAGTAGCATAACTTGTTTTCTTCCTTGTAGTACGCAATGGGAGAAGAAAATAGAGATGCAGCCGAGGCCATGATGGCCATGTTCACCACACTCCAAACACAACTCGCATCCATAGGCGAGAGATTGGAGCGTTTGGAGAGGCCTGTGAGATTCCAGGCCATAAGGCACGTGAGAGCTGAGCAAGACCGTCCTGAGGGTCCTGAGCACCTTCGGACATAGAACGAACAGGAGGAACCCCAGCCAGATGGAGATGAGGACACACAACCTCATAACTATCACCATAGGCCGAGAGGACCTCCACGGCAACCAGAGGCAGAAGATGATGCCTTTGAGCCATATGGTCTTCACCAGAGACCAAGAATGCGTCCTAGACATCATGACGATGGAGATGAACATGCCTATAACCGGGTAACTCATCCTGATGTTAAGCAAACTCCTCCAAGTTTTGCAGGAAAAGTAGACCCCGAGGCTTACCTAGATTGGGAGAGAAGAATGGATCATATCTTTGATCATTACAACCAACCAGGACCTAGGAGAGTCTCAATGGCAGTAGCACAACTCACGGATAATGCCCTCATCTGGTGGGATCGTGAGGTATCTGACAGAAGGAGGAAAAGAATGAGGTCTATAGATTCATGGGTCGACATGAAGGATGTCATGCGACAAAGGTTTGTTCCACCTTACTTTCATAGGGACTTGCAACGTCGTTTTCGTACTCTTAAGCAGGGTACCAGATCAGTAGAGGAGTAATATGAAGAGTTCGAGAAGCTAAGGAACAGATTGGAGCTCAATGATGATGAAGACGCATTGATGGCATAATTCTTGGATGTACTCCAACAAGGAATCAGCCGCAAGGTGGAAAGGCAAATCTACAATGACTTCAAAGACTTGTTCCACCTATCTGTCCAGGCTGAGCAGCACATCAAATGTAAGAGCCAAGACATCCGCAGCATGCCTAAGACACCTTGGGCACCAAGCAACATGCCCAAACCCGTAGACAAAGGCAAGAGCATAGAGATCGAGTCAAGGTTCAAGAGCAAGCCTCCTGAACCCACCCGTGACAGAGAGAGCCTGGTAAGCTTCTAACCCTCAAAGATCAATATCGTGGAAGAGTGTTCGATGTTGATTACGGAGGTTGGAGAATATGAGTCCCAAGATGAAGAGGACTATGAACACACTTGGTGGGGCCGTGGATGACACCGCCGGTCCCTCTGCTGATGCCGCCGACTCCGGGATCAACTTGGCCGGTCCTGAAGGCATCCCGGCCAGTACCGCGCACAATCCAGCCAGTACAGCCGATCCAGCCAAGTACACGCGCAATTCCACTTCCACACAAGAGGACTCGGACCAAATGAGCTACCAGCTCCAGGACATGCACCTAGAAGAAGTATCTACACCAGTGGTACCTCAAGGAGCAATGACAAGAAGCAGATCAAGGGCACTCTTCCACAAATTCAGCTTATGGGTCGACAAGCTCCTAGAGGAAGATCAGCTAAGGACAATGGGCCAGAAGAGCAAAGTAGAGTCCAAAGGCTTCTCAACAACACAAGGAACATCAGAGACTTGGGCTTTAGTGGCAAGAGAGGTCAGGGCCCAAAGCTTTTAACCCTACTCCAAGTCGAAGACTAGGAGCAAGGCGCATGCATGCCACAAGGACGGCCACCTTCCATTTCTTGGCCGTGAGGTAAGTTAAGGTAAGTTTTCAATAAGAATATTTGCCTCTTTCTGTTTTGCAGGGTAGGATCTAGAATATTTACTTTTATTGAGTCAAAAACATTTTAGGAATAGGTCCTTTTTCGGTTATACACTTTTGTATCTTTTCCTTTTGTGCACTTTTGTAAACTTTCCTTTTCTTTGTTTGAGTCGACCCTAGAAGGTCAAGCTGTCGAGCATATTAATAAGGCTCCTTCCAGCATTGTAGTTCGACAACCTTTTTGCTAAATTAATAAAGATCGAATTTTCTTACAAGTTATTCTCTCAAAGAAGCTTGTGCGCTTAGAACCTAGTTGAGACCAGCCCTCCTAGCTCTAAGTTTGTGATTTATCACGAGGTTCACCACCCCTCGTGTGGTTCACTTCACCCTTACATCTTTTACCAACCAGAAAACCCCCATCCAGAAGCCTAAGGTTGAGTTTCTCACCTAATCTTCTACAAACAGCCCACGCGCATACATCCTTGAATCAAGGCTTGTATCAGAGAGCCTCAGTCCATGTGCCGTACCAGTGCTACTAGGGCCCAAGAAGGATGGGACTTGGCGAATGTGCGTGGACTGCCGAGCAATCAACAACATCACTGTCAAGTACCGGCATCCAATACCACGGCTGGATGACATGCTAGATGAGCTGAGTGGAGCCACGGTCTTCTCCAAGATAGACCTCAAGAGTGGATACCACCAGGTCAGGATGAAGGAAGGTGATGAATAGAAGATTGCTTTCAAGACAAAGCAAGGGCTCTACGAGTGGACAGTCATGCCGTTTGGCTTGACTAATGCCCCAAGCACCTTCATGCGCCTTATGAACCAAGTTCTTAGGGCGTCCATCAGTAAGTTTGTAGTGGTTTACTTTGATGACATACTAGTGTATAGTAAGTGCCTACGGGAACACCTCACACATCTTGAGATGGTACTAAAAACCCTTCGACAAGAAGAGCTTTATGCCAATCTCAAGAAGTCCATCTTTTGTACTGATAAACTTGTCTTTTTAGGTTTTGTTGTAAGTTCACAGGGACTACAGGTTGATGAAGAGAAGATTCGAGCCATACAAGAGTGGCCAACACCAGGCAACATCAGCCAAGTAAGGAGCTTCCACGGACTGGCCAGCTTCTATAGTAGATTCGTGCCCAACTTCAGCAGTATTGCCTCACCATTGATGGCAGTAGTGAAGAAGAACGTGGGATTCAGCTGGGGAGAAGCTCAGGAGAAGGCATTCCAGGCCTTGAAGGACAGCCTTACACATGCACCAGTGCTAGTCCTGCCCGACTTCAACAAGACATTTGAAGTGGAGTGTGATGCCTCTGGAATAGGCATAGGAGCAGTGCTAACCCAAGGATTGAGACCAGTGGCATACTTCAGTGAGAAGCTAGGTGGTGCCTCACTGAACTACCCCACTTATGACAATGAGCTTTATGCCCTTGTCCGAGCATTGGAGACTTGGCAGCATTACTTGCTGTCCAAAGAGTTTGTGATCCACACTGATCATGAGACTCTCAAACACCTCAGAGGCCAAACCAATCTCAAGAGGAGACATGCCAGGTGGATGGAGTTCATAGAGACGTTCCCGTACGTCATCAAGTACAAGAAGGGCAAAGATAATGTGGTAGCCGATGCACTATCAAGGAGGTTTGCCTTGATATCCACCATGGAGGCAAAGGTCCTAGGGTTCGAGCACATCAAGGACCTATACAAGGATGATCCTGAATTTGCTGAGAGCTACAAGGAGTGTGGCAGAGGGAGTCATGGCAAGTTCTACATCCATGAGGGATTCTTGTTCCGAGAAAGAAGGCTGTGCTTACCACAAGGATCATTAAGGGAGCTTATCATCCGAGAAGCTCACGGAGGAGGACTCATGGGCCACTTTGGTGTCGACAAGACTCTAGCAGTGATCAAGGAGGTTTGCCTTGATATCCACCATGGAGGCAAAGGTCCTAGGGTTCGAGCACATCAAGGACCTATACAAGGACAATCCTGACTTTGCTAAGAGCTACAAGGAGTGTGGCACAGGGAGTCATGGCAAGTTCTACATCCATGAGGGATTCTTGTTCCGAGAAAGAAGGCTGTGCATACCACAAGGATCATTAAGGGAGCTTATCATCCGAGAAGCTCACGGAGGAGGACACATGGGCCACTTTGGTGTCGACAAGACTCTAGCAGTGGTCAAGGAGCACTTCTACTGGCCACACATCAAGAGGACTGTAGAAGCTCATTGTGCAAGATGCATCACTTGCAAGAAGGCAAAGTCCCGAGTGCAACCTCATGGGTTGTATCTCCCACTGCCCAAACCTACACATCCATGGGTGGACATTTCAATGGACTTTGTTCTAGGTCTGCCCAAGATCAACCACAAAGATGCAATCTTTGTAGTGGTGGACAGATTCTCCAAGATGGCACACTTCATTCCGTGTGCCAATGTCAATGATGCCACACAAACAGCTGAGCTGTTCTTCAGGGAGATAGTACGGCTTCATGGAGTGCCAAGGACAATCGTATCAGACAGGGACACCAAGTTCCTCAGCTATTTCTGGAGGACCCTTTGGAGAAAGCTAGGCACGAAGCTACTCTTCTCTACCACCTGCCATCCTCAAACCGATGGCCAAACTGAAGTTGTCAACAGGACACTATCAACTCTTCTCAGGACTACACTAGGGAAGAACCTAAAGACTTGGGTGGAGTGCCTGCCATTCATAGAGTACGCTTACAACCGAGCCGTGCACTCAGCAACCAAGAAGGCACCATTTGAAGTAGTATACAGCTTCAACCCTCTCACCCCATTGGAGCAAACGCCACTACCACCAGCTGAGATGACCAACCTCAACGGAGCATCCAAGGCAGAATTCATAAGGAGGTTACACCAGAAGGTAGAAGAAAACTTGGAGAAGAGGACCGGACAGTACGTGACTCATGCCAACAAGGAAAGAAAGGAGGTGATCTTTCAACCAGGCGATTGGGTGTGGCTACAGCTATGGCAGGAGAGGTTCCCAAACCTAAGGAGTTCCAAGCTAGCACCAAGAGGAGATGGACCATTCAGAGTGCTCGAGAGGATCAACAACAACGCCTACCAGATCGAGCTCCCAGGTGAGTTTAATGTGTCCAATACGTTCAATGTTACTGACTTAGCCCCTTTCCATGCAGATGAACCAGTTTTGAGGACATCAGGTCGTACATCCAGCCAGGAGACCAGATTGGCCGACCAGGAAGCTTGCCCGAGACAGCCGGACCATCTGGCACGCCTGCCGGACCAAGCAGTACCGCCGGACCCTCGACCAATAGGACCAGACCGGTCACCATTGCCGGTGGAGAGGCCCAAGCTTCCAGCACACTTTGTGGTGACGTGGATGATACCGCCGGTCCTGAAGGCATCCCGGCCAGTACCTCGCACATTCCAGCCGGTACAGCCCATCCAGCCGAGTGCACGAGCAATTCAACTTCTACACAAGGAAACTCGGACCAGATAAGCTACCAGCTTCAGGACATGCATCTAGAGGAAGTATCCACACCAGTAGTGCCACCAGGAGCAATGACAAGAAGCAGATCAAGGGCACTCTTCCACAAATTCAGCTTATGGGTCGACAAGCTCCTAGAGGAAGATCAACTAAGGACAATGGGCCAGAAGTGCAAAGTAGAGTCCAAAGGCTTCTCAACAAAACAAGGGACATCAGAGACTTGGGCTTTAGTGGCAAGAGAGGTCAGGGCCCAAAGATTCTTAACCGTACTCCAAGTCGAAGACTAGGAGCAAGGCGCGTGCATGCCACAAGGACGGCCACCTTCTATTTCTTGGCCGTGAGGTAAGTTAAGGTAAGTTTCAATTCGAATATATGCTTGTTTCTGTTTTTCAGGGTAGGATCTAGATTCTTTACATTTTTGAGTCAAGAACATTTTAGGAATAGGTCCTTTTTTGGTTATACACTTTTGTATCTTTTCCATTTGTGCACTTTTGTAAACTTTCCTTTTCTTTATTTGAGTCGACCCTAGAAGGTCAAGCTGTCGAGCATATTAATAAGGCTCCTTCCAGCATTGTAGTTCGACAACCTTTTTGATATTAATAAAGATAGAACTTTTTCCCCAACAAGTTTTCTCTTAAGAATTTTAATAGCGGCAAGAATCTGAGAAACATCTACATCTACTGGTTCTCCCATAGTTACAAAATCTGGCTTACACTAAAAAAATAGAACAAGTGCAAAGGAACTCGAATAGAAACAATAAAAAAACAAGTGAAAATCAAGAGATCTAGTTGCAACAACAAATGAAGTCGAATAGACACAATCAAAACAATTGAAAATCGACATATCTAGTTGCAGCAGCAAAGGAAGTCGAATAGGCACAATCAAAACAAGTGAAAATTGGCAAATCTAGTTGGAGCAACACAAGCTATCAACAACTAATGATGTTACTGGAATTTAACACCCAAAAGCAACAAATTGCGGTTCGATTTTATGGGTTTTATGAGGAGATACAGTTTGACAGCAAGTTAACAAGGAAATGACAGAGTAAAAAAGAAAATGGGGGTACATAAACCCGAAGAGGAGCGATTAATCTATGATACCATATGATGCAGGAACAAGAGGGCATGTTCGAGTAAGGGGAACTTCTGCAGAGGCTCTAGTTTACTGTACATCACTCTTTAGAGACCCGGGAGTGATGGGTTCATGAACAGATTGATGGTTACCCTTCAGCTGGCTGTAGAGCAGTTTCTAGAGGATCTAAGTGGGGATTTGATAGATAGGTTGATCGAGAGATGCCACACCTATTATGGAAGGTCTTTGATAAGCATATTTACCCAAGCTGAAAGGATTCCCATACAAGAAGGTTGGAGGCATTAGCTCCTTTCAAAGGAAGAAAAATTAGGCTTTTATTTCATAAAACAAAAGTGATTAAATCCTGAGAAGGGACTTTATATACTAGTCCAGCAGTAGGTGCCTTCTAGGGCAGAAAATACATTATGATGGAAGAACTAAAGCAAAAATACAACAAGACATTATGACCTAATGACAAATAGAAGACTCATAAACTTAATAGTCACATTCTGCGAAAACACCACAAGACAATAGGACCTAATGACAAATAAAAGACATTTAAACTTAGTAGTCACATTCTTGCAAAAAAAACAAATAAAATTGTTAATTTACACATGGGAATTTTAAATACGCACCTTGGTCTCTCGTAGCTCGTTATTATGCCTCCTTAAGTTTGTTTAGCAATGATAAACAAGGTTGTATCTTTAAGGCCCTGTAGAACTAGAAGAACTGAAGTAGTTGGAGTCTTGAGTTGTTCATAGTGTTCTTTTTGTATTTCTTTAGTAAGTTCAGCTTCATGGAATCCTCCATCTTCTATGATTGTGATGAGACTCTCCACAAACTTGTTGGACATCTAACTAAGATTTCTTGTTCCTGATCTTGTTCTTGAAGCTTGTCTAATAGTAGGTATATTAATGGGCCCTTCCTCGGCTTCAAGTGAGCTGGTATGGATTTACTCATCATCTCCTCCCTTTTGAAGAGGTTCTGTTCTCAAAACAGGTACATCTGCATGAAAATGAGCTAGATCTGTAATATTAAAAGTAGAACATATGGTCATCTCAACTAGCAACTTAAGCTTATCGGCATTGTTGTTGATCTTCTCTAAAACACGAAAACGACCATCTCCTCCTAAGGAAAGCTTTGGTTTCCTTTGGTTGGGGAATCTTTATGTCTCATGTGCAACCAGACCCAATCTCCAGGTTCAAATGATATTTCTTTTATGTGTTTATCTGCATTTCTTTTGTAGAGCTCAGTTTTCTTTTCCATGTTGTCCTTGACCTTTCGATGAATCTTCTTAACATAGTCTTCCCAGGTTTCTCCTTCACTAGACATAACATCTTGAGTTAAATGTATAAGATCTAGTGGGGTAGTAGGAGTAAACCCATAAACCACTTCAAAAGGAAAAATTTTAGTTGCTGAATGTCTAGCATGATTATAAGCGAACTCAATGTAAGTTAAGCATGACAAGCAGTTCCTTAGATACTGAATGATCGTGGCTCTCAATAAGGTTGAAAGATTTGGGTTTACTACCTCTGTTTGACCGTCGGTCTTTTGGTGGAAAGTGGTTGAGAAGAGTAGTTTAGTTCTCAACTTTTTCCATAAGGTCTTCCAAAAATGGCGTAGAGATTTGGTGTCCCGATCTGAAAGACTGTTCTGGGCATTCCATGTAGACGCACTACTTCTTAAAAAAGAGATTAGGTATTTGCGTAGCATCATTAGTCTTGTTACATGGTATGAAATGAGCCTTCTCGGAGAACCTTTTTACAACTACAAAGATAGAATCCTTGTGGTTGATCTTCGGTAGACCTAAGACAAAGTCCATAGAGATATCTACCCAAGGTAGGTTAGGAATGGGAAAAGACATATATAAATATATATATATATATATATATATATATAGAAACCATAGGGATGTAACCTGGATTTTTCTTTCAAGCAAGTGATGCACTTAGCAAAGATCTTTTCAACATCTCTTTCTACATGCGTCCAGTAGAAATATTCCATATGTACACTCAATGTCTTATCTCTGCTATAATGCCCAATTAGTCCTCCTGCATGAGCTTCTCCAATCAGTAGTTCTCTCATTGATCCTTGAGGAATGCAAATACTTTTTTCCTTAAAAAAAAATCTATCTTGTTGATAAAACATATCATATACAACCTTGTTGGTCTCCTTGAACAATTCTTGAAAATCTAGATCAGTCTCATACATTGTCTTGATGTGTTCAAATCCCATAATCTTAGCTTCCATTGTGCTGATAAGAGCATGTCTCCTTGATAAATCATTAGCACAGCGTTATCTTTACCTTTCTTATATTTTATTACATATGGAAAAGTCTCTAAAACTCAAGCCACTTTGCATGCCTCTTCTTAAGCTTAGTTTTTCCTCTCAAGTGCTTGAGTGTCTCATGATCTGTACGAATAACAAACTTCTTTGATAGTAGGTAATGTTGCCAAGTTTCAAGAGACCCTACCAAAGCATAGAGCTCTTTATTATATGTGGGATAGATAAGTGAAGCTCCACTAAGTTTCTTACTGAAGTATGCGACTGGTTTTCCTTCTATTCAATTTCAACGGTTTTATCAAAGTTATGATGGAACAAGATCAAGAACAAGAAATCTTAGAACCTAATGAAAAATAAAAGAATCTTAAAATTAACAATCACATTCTTGCAAAAAACACACATAAACTTGTTAATTTACACATAGGAATTTTAAGTACGCACCTTGGTCTCTCGTAGCTCCTTATAATGCCTCCTTATGTTTGTTTAGCAAGGATGAACAAGGTTGTATCTTTAAGGCCTTGTAGAACTAGAAGAGCTAAAGTTGTTGGAGTCTTGAGTTGTTCACAGTCTTGTTTTTTTATTTCTTTAGTAAGTTCAGCTTCATGGAATCCTCCTTCCTCTATGATGGTGATGAGACTGTCCACAAACCTGTTGAACATCTTAATAAGGTTTCTTGTGCCTGATCTTGTTCTTGTACATTGTCTCATAGTAGGTATATTAATGGGCTCTTCCTTGGCTTGTAGTGAGCTGGTATTGATGTCCTCATTGTCTCCTTCCTCTTGAAAAGGTTCTGTCCTCAGAACTGGTACATCTGCATGAAAATAAGCAAGATCAGTAATATTAAAAGTAGAAGATATGGTCATCTCACCTGGCAGCTCAAGCTTACATGCATTGTTGTTGATCTTCTCTAAAACACGAAATGGACCATCTCCTCTTGGGGAAAGCTTGGGTTTCTTTTGGTTGGGGAATCTTTCATGTCTCATGTGCATCAAGAACCATTTTTGGTGTTTATCTGCATTACTTTTGTAGCTCGGTTTTATTTTCCAAGTTGTCCTTCACCGTTTGATGAATCTTCTTAACATAATCGGCCCCTGGTTTTTCCTTTACTAGACATAACATCTAGAGGTAAAGGTAGAAAACCGAGTGGGGTAGTAGGACTAAACCCATAAACCACTTCAAAAGGAGAAAGTTTAGTTGCTGAATCTTTAGCTGGTTATAAGCAAAGTCAATGTAAGTTAAGCAAGACAACCAGTTCCTTAGATTCTTACCAACCGTGGCTCTAAACAAGGTTGAGGAAATTTGGTTTACTACCTTTGTTTGAACGTCGGTCTGTGGGTGGCAAGTGGTTGAGAAGAGAAGCTTTGCTCCCAACTTTTTCCGTAAGGTATTCCAAAAAAGGCTTAGAAATTTGGTGTCACGATCTGAAACGAATGTTCTGGGCATTCCATGTAGACGCACTACTTCTTAAAAAAAGAGATCAGCTATTTTGTAGCATCATTAGTCTTGTTACAGGGTATAAATAGGCCATCTTGGAAGACATGTCTGCAACTACAAAGATAGGATCGTTGTAGTTGATCTTCGGCAGACTTAAGAAAAAGCCGATAAAGATATCTACCCAAGGTAGGTTAGAAATTGGCAAAGGGGTATATAAACAATAGGGATGTGACATGGATTTTGCTTTCAAGCAAGTGATGCACTTAGCACAGAAGCTTTCAGCATCTATATTTAGATGTGTCTAGTAGAAAATTCCATAAGTACATTCAGTGTATTATCTCTGCCAAAATGCCCTATTAGTCCTCCTCCATGAGCTTCTCCGATAAGTAGTTCTCTCATTGATACCTAAGAAATACAGAGACGTTTTTCCTTAAACCAAAATCTATCATGTTGATAAAACATACCATATACAACCTTTTTGGTCTCCTTGAAAATTTCTTGAAAATCTGAATCAGTCTCATACATTGCCTTGATGTGTTCAAATCCTAGGAACAAGATTAATTTGATGCTCGATTCCTATTATAGGTGGCAAACCTAGTGGTATCTCTTCCGGAAAAAACGTCAGTGAATTTGTCCAGAAACTCTAGAACAGCAGTAGAGAGTTCTTCCTTTCCTTTACCTGAAAACAACCCTTCTTTAAAGATCATTAATAACACATGTTCTCGAGAATCAAGAGATTTCAAAACAGTGGCAGGTGTTAGATAAAGGTAAGTTTTACTTAGCTTCTCTCCTTTTGACATAGATTGTCGCATTTCATGCACTTCTTATGGGGTTAAAGGCGCTAAACTGTGTTGTTTTTATTCTGCATGAAGATATAGTGATTGGTGCATCCATTGTGTAACACTTCCTTGTCAAATTTCCATGCTCGACCTAGAAGGAGATGTTCAGCTTGCATAGGAACCACATCACACGCAATTATATATGCATACTTGCCTATGCTGAATGGTATGGTGACTTGTTCTGCGATTTTGAGCTCGTTTTCATCATTCAGCCATTTAAGCTTGTATAGTCGAGGGTGGTTTGTCTTTTGTAAACCTTGCTATGGTTTGTTATGTTTAGAAGTTTCAGGTATGGATTTCTTGCATCTAAATTTTGTATCAATGGTCTTTCCTTTGTCCAGAACCTTTTGAGGTTGTTGATTCCAGGTAAACTTGCTACGATTTGCTGAGATAGTCTTCCTTTTTATGTGATGCTCCACCTGTACCGCAAGATGCAGCAACTCATCCAGATTATGATAGGTTTGTGATACAAGCCTTGATTCAAGGATGTATGCACGTGGGCTGTTTGTAGAAGATTAGGTGAGAAACTCAACCTTAGGCTTCTGGATGGGGGTTTTCTGGTTGGTAAAAGATGGAAGGGTGAAGTGAACCACACGAGGGGTGATGAACCTCGTGATAAATCACAAACTTAGAGCTAGGAGGGCTGGTCTCAACTAGGTTCTAAGCGCACAAGTCTCTCTTGAGAGAAAGCTCGTAGGGAAAAAGTTCTACTTTATTAATAATCAAAAGGTTGTCGAACTACAATGCTGGAAGGAGCCTTATTAATATGCTCGACAGCTTGACCTTCTAGGGTCGACACAAATAAAGAAAAAGGAAAGTTTACAAAAGTGCACAAAAGGAAAAGATCCAAAAGTGCATAACCGAAAAGGACCTATTCCTAAAATGTTCTTGACTCAAAAATGTAAAGCAACTAGATCCTACCCTGTAAAACAGAAAGAGGCATATATTCGAATGTAAACTTACCTTAACTCACCTCACGGCCAAGAAATGGAAGGTGGCCGTCCTTGTGGCATGCATGCGCCTTGCTCCTAGTCTTCAACTTGGAGTAGGGTTAAATATCTTTGGGCCCTGACCTCTCTTGCCACTAAAGCCCAAGTCTCTGATGTTCCTTGTGTTGTTGAGAAGCCTTTGGACTCTAATTTGCTCTTCTGGCCCATTGTCCTTAGCTGCTCTTCCTCTAGAAGCTTGTCGACCCATAAGCTGAATTTGTGGAAGAGTGCTCTTGATCTGCTTCTTGTCATTGCTCCTGGAGGTACCACTGGTGTAGATACTTCCTCTAAGTGCATATCCTGGAGCTGGTAGCTCATTTGGTCCGAGTCCTCTTTTGTTGAAGTGGAAGTGTGTGTGTACTCGGCTGGATGGCCTGTACCGGCTGGATTGTGCGTGGTACTGGCCGGAATGACTTCAGGACCGGCCAAGTTGATCCCGGAGTCGGCGGTGTCATCAGGGGGACCGGCGGTGTCATTCACGTCCCCCACCAAGTGTGCCGGAAGCTTGGGCCTCTCCGCCGGCGATGTTGACCGGTCTGGTCCTATAGGTCGAGGGTCCGGCGGTACTGTCTGGTCCGGCAGGCGCGCCAGATGGTCCTGCTGTCTCGGGCAAGCTTCCTGGTCGGCCAGTCTGGTCTCCTGGCTGGATGTACGACCTGATGTCCTCATCAGTTTGTCTCTCCACTTTCCAACCAATTTGGTCTTGCAGGCCATCTAGGAATTGAGCCATCAAAGTTTCTTCTGACTATTCAGTCTCCAACCTGTTTCTAAGCATCTCAAAATCATCAAATATTCTTCAAAATATTTAGAGCCTTGAGTTAGTTACCAAAATTTCTTCGGCAACTTTGTAGTAGTATGCAAGAACATATCTCCTACTTAGTTGGAACCTCAAGTCTTCCCAAGTACTTATCTGACCATGTCTATGTCTTCTTCTTTCAGACACATCTTTGTCCCACCAAACTAGAGCGCCTTTGATGAGCTGAGCAGCTGCTAGAGACACGTTTCTCTGATATGAGTAGTTAGAATATATATATATATATATTCCATTTTACTTTCCCAATTAACCTTTAAAGCAAAGGTGTGTGCCGTGAGCTTTATGTCTCTTTTTCCATGCCAAGCTTCTTCTACTCTATCTTTGTCACGTTGATATTGTCTTTGTGATCTAGGATTATGATCAGATACTGGTGGAAGATAATATTCTAAGTAAGCTATTTCATCCACTTCATGATTCACATGTTAGGCATTCACATTTCTGATAGAATTTCTGCAAATTGGTGGTGGTTGTTCTATCCTTGTCATGCGATCTCCTAGGTTCTGAAGTTGAATCTAAAGGGTAGCAAGCATCTGAGAAACATTGACATCTACTGGTTATCCCATAGTCACACAATCTGGCACAAACAAAACAACCATATCAAGTGCAATGGAAGTCGAATAGGCACAATGATAAACAATTTAAAATCGACAGATCTACTTGCAGCAACAAAGGAAGTCGAATAGACACGATCAAAAACAACTGAAACTTGACAGATCTAGTTGCAGCAGAAAAAAGAAGTCAAATAGACACAATCAAAAACAACTGAAAATTGACAGATCTAGTTGTAGTAGCAAAAGAAGTCGAATAGACACAATCAAAACAATTGAAAATTGTAGATCTAGTTGCTGCAACACAAGCTATCAACAACTAATGATGTTACTGGATTTTAACACGCAAAAGCAATAGATTGGGGTTCGATTTTTGTGGGTTTTATGAGGAGATGCAGTTCGACAGCAAGTTAATAAAGAATGACAGAGTAAAAAAGAAAATGGGGGAACATAAACCTGAATAGGAGCGATTAAGCTTTGATACTAGATGATGCAAGAACAAGAGGGCTTGTTCGAGCAAGGGGAAATTGCTGGAGAGGCTCTAGGTGGCTGTACAACACTTTCTGGAGACTCAATATTGATGGGTTAATGAACAGATTGATGGTGACCCTTTAGCTGGCTGTAGAGCAATTTTTGGAGGATCTTATTGGGGACTTGATAGATAGGTGGATCAAGAGATGCCACACATAGTATGGAAGGTCTGTGATAAGTCTGAACACTCAAGCTTCAAGAATTCTCACACAAGAAGGTTGGAGGCGTCAGCTCCTTTCAAAGGAAGAAAAACTAGGTTTTTATTTCATAAAACTTAAGTGATTACATGATGAGAAGAGATTTTATATACTAGTCCAGCAACAGGTACTTTCTAGGGTTGAAAATAATTTTCGATTGAAGGACAAAAGCAAAAATACAACAAGACATTAGGACCTTATGACAAATAATAGATTATTAAACTTAAAAGTCACATTTTTGTAAAAACAAGTAAATAAACTTATTTAAACATAAAAATTTTAAATATGCACCTTGGTCTCTTGTAGCTCCTTATAATGCCTTCTTAATTTTGTTTGGCAATGATGAACAAGGTTGAATCTTTAAGGCCCTGTAGAACTGGAAAAAGTGAAAATTTTGCAGTCTTGTTCATTGTCTTGTTTTTGTATTTCTTTAGTAAATTCAGCTTCATAGAATCCTCCATCTTCTATGATTGTGATGAGAATCTCAACACACTTTTTGAACACCTTACTAAGGTTTCTTGTGCCTGATCGTGTTCTTAGAGCTTGTATTATAGTATGCATATTAATGGGCTCTTCCTCGGCTTCTAGTGAGCTGGTATTAATGTACTCATCATCTCCTCCCTCTTGAAAAAGGTTTTGTCCTTACAACAGGTACATGATGGGGATTTAAGTATTAATCCCAAGTACAACTCCAAGTGCAAAAAAAAATCGAGTAGCAGTTGGATATCGAATCCTCAGGGAAGTAAGAATAACATACTAGGAATACATGAAACATTTAAATCTAGGCAAATACGAATTCGGTTTATTGACTGGTTATCTAATTATCTAATTGCAAAGTTAGTAATACGAGTTAATTCAATAAATAAGATATATAGGCAGTGAGCAAGGCATTAGATTCAGGGCAATCTTCCTTTGACTAATGATTATACAACTTTGATTCGACATATCCATAAGACTTAGAACAATATCTAGTAGAGAAATCCGATCTCATGGTAACAGCCCATTCACCAGCCTAGACTACAAGTCTTTTGCACAACAATCTATCGACTAGTGATTGATGCTAGTTGATATGTCTATTATATCTATTGATAAATCTAGGTTGATACTAATTGGTTTGTTTGATTGGTTATCTAATTATCTAATTGCAAAGAAAGTAAAAAACGAGTTAATTCAATGAACAAGAAATATGGACAATGGGCAACGCATTCGATTCGAAGGAACCTTCCTTTGACTGTAGATTCGGGGCAACCTTCCTTTGACTAACAATTCTACAGGTTCGATTAGTTAAATCCATAAGACTTAGAACACTATCTAGTAGATTGATCCACTCTTGGGTAACAGTCCATTTACTAGCCTATAGACTACAAGTCTTTTGCACAGCAATCTATCGTCTAATGATCATTGAGTTCGAGTCTAATCCTATCCACCTATTGCCTTAGACATCAACTCTCATTGGCTAAGATGCAATAAGGATGTTTAGGCCTACCTACACGTTCTGTCTACACTAATTAGCTACTTCCATCCCTAGCATTAAGCACACCCTAAACATCAGAGATTTGTCATCTAATCTACCTAAACAACCTTAAGTCAATTATCAGATTCCCCTAATCTATCTTCCCCACAATCCATACTGAAAGCTACTCAAACATATTCAAGAAAATAATAAACATGAAAAAGTAAAAGCAAAGAAACATAAGATAAGAGATAAGATAGAGAAATCCTTCACTAGAAACCAAGAGTGCAAGAACAAAGTTTGAAACCAATCTCTCCTCTCTCTAATAACGTCCAGAACTATAAACTAAAAGAAACTTGAATCAAAACATAGGTAAAAGTGTTTAAAAAGGGTTTATATAGTATCCCTAAATATTATGTTTTATCCCAGGACAAACCAGTTAAGTAGAAATAGGTTTAAGAGATTTTGCACTTGGGTACGCCCGAGGTTGGCCCATGAGATCAGTCAGGCTGAGATCGGCCTGATGGCTGATCTTGTGGCTTGCAGGAGACTCCTTGGCCAGTTCTTGTGGCTTGATCCCGTCTAACTTCTCGTTGTACGTGAAAACATCGAGAAAGTATGCAAGATGCAAAAAATGCATGCACTAACCTATAGAACGCAATGCCAAATGCCAATGAATGTAAATAGGTGAATAAAATGCCTAAAATGCCAATGAACACATGGAAAAGGTGGTGAAATGCATTGTGAAACAATTTAAAACCATGGTTATCAACTACCCCAGACTTGCCTTTTACTCGTCCTCGAGGAAAATAATCAAAAACAAACCGAAGAAGAGGATTTAAGACTAGACCCCTAACGAAAAGCATGCACAAAGATCTAATCCCAAAATTCTTACCAATGAGTATTATAATGCTTGAATTGAGACTACTTCCCAGTACTTTTTGCATGTGTCACATTGTCAATCCCAAGTCATGTTATGCGTAATCAAATTCCCTAACTCATTAACATCCAATTAAAGCATAAGTGAATCTTTCTACGCATCAACCAAGAAAAGTTCATTTGGCTAGGGAGAAATGGTTTCTGAAGCGATACAAGGTGGTTCAGTAGTCACAAGCGTTCTCTCGAAAAGGAATGAAAGTTTCGCAAAACACTAAGAGTCCAAAACAAAGATGCATCCAAGGCAAGCTTTCATCTACCCCATGTTATGGCACAAAACTCTCTATCTCAAACTCAAGTCAATCCCATCCTAAGTTATCTACTTTCTTTGCCTATCTTCTTTTCTTCTCTCACCTTGAAATTCTCTTTTTGGCACTAGGGGGTAATGATTAATTGAGCTGATTGGAATCACTCTACTTTTCTAACTCTTTTTTTCTTATTTTTCTCCTATGCTCCTGATAATTGATCTAGGCTTTTGCCTTCTTTACTTTCTTAGAGAAAATTTTCTCTTTGAAACTTAGAACAATCTTTTACACTTATTAACCGATTCTCATGCCCCTTCTCTTATGCGCAACCCCGCACGCTCTCTTTTTGGGTTTCTATCATTTTATTTTATCTTTCTTTTTATTTTCATCTCATTCTCGAACACCCTAGCAAGCCTACTCAAATCATAACCTACAGTAGGCTTATAGCGTGAATCTAGCATCTACATGGAAGTCCTAGCATAGTCGTTCTCAAAACTCAGCATGTTTTGCAAAATAAGCCTTCTAATAAAAAGGCCTTACACAAGGTTCACACTCAAGAGTGATGTTGGCTTCAAGGAAAGGATTGGGTTGGGGACTAGCGTAACCGTCCCAAAGTGGGGGATTCAGCCATTCGGGTTAGCATAGGGTGGTATAAAGAGGAAAGAAAACCCGAATGTGTATATGGGTATCCAACAAGTCTTAGGAAAGACGTTCGTAAGATAGTTTCAAATCTGGTTCAAGTTCCAATTTATGGAATTAGAAACAAATTAGACATTCAATTCCCGAATATTATCTACCAAATAGGTTGCAGCATAATACAGGATTCCCAAGTTTTGAAATGATGCAAGCGTCATAGTCTCTTAGCAAGGGTCCCAATCTTAGTTCTAAGTGCAACTTAGTTAAGGCAGTCTAACCATGGTCCATATACAAATGCATAAAAATCCTATATGCTTTTAGACTCAATTGTAACACATGGAATGTAAATGACAACGAAGTTTTTTTTTTGGTTTTTCGATGTTTGTTTTATTTTATTTTTTTCTAATGCATAAATATATGTACAATGAAAAATGATGCAAATGTGACCGTTAGTGCCTCTCCCTAGGACTTATCTCTCATCGTCTCGGTGAGAAAATAAATACAAAAAAGAGATGAAATAAAAGAAACAAAAATGATGAAACATTTCTAGGAGCATATGAATTCTAGGGAGCACTCTTCTGTATAGGGTACTGAGGAGGGACTCGTCTGAGAAGCCATGCTGGGTACATTGTGCTGTGTAGCCCTCGCTCCCACGCTTCAGAGAAGCTTTCATTACCGTGCTGCACAAAACCTGAGATCTCATTAATTAACCTTGGTGTCCTTGAGGTTGAGAAGAACTTGGCCAGAAAGAACTTCTTGCATTGGTCCCATGAGGTGATGGCATCATGTGGAAGATTCTTTTCCCATTTGTGAGCCTTATCTCCTAGAAAGATTGGGAACAACCTGAGCTTCAAAGTATCTTCTGAAATCCCATTGATCTTGACATTTTCAGAAAGCCGATCAAATTGGTCCAAGTGATCTAGGGGATCCTCCATTTGCATACCGTGGAACTTGCTGTCTTGCACCATATTTATGAAGCTCGCATTGATCTCGAAGTTGTTGTTTTCCACAGGGGGTGGGCGAATTCCAGTTTGGTACCCATATACATGTGGCTCATCAAACGTCCCGATCACTCGCTGAGGCCTTTGTGGGTGCATTGGACCTCTTGCTCTCCATGCATTTGGATACTGACTTCCAGCTCCTTGAGTTTCATTCTCAGAATTTTGTGGCAGGTTATGCTCGTTGTGCTCAATCTCTAAATCCCTTCCTTAGATTTTCTGATCGCTCTCTCCTTGCTCTTGCAGCTTCTCTTTCCCATTGTAGAATGTCAATGTCACTAGGTTGCAGGGTTATGTGTTTGTGGCTTCCTGCGTTCATGCACCTGCAGAAACAAACTAACTTTAGTGAAAAGAAAAAGAAAATAGAAACCTAGACTCTAAGTGAATCAAAATCCTAATAGCTATTGCTAAGTTCCCCGTCAACGGCGCCAAAAACTTGATGGGGTTTTAAGTTTTAATCCCGTGTACAACTCCAAGTACAGAGCAAATCGAGTAACAGTTGGGTATCGAATCTTCAGGGAAATAAGAATAACACATTAGGAATACGTGAAAAACGTAAATCTATGTTGATACTAATTGTTTTTCTGATCAGTTATCTAATTATCTAATTGCAAAAGGTAACAATGAGTTAATTTAATAAACATGAAATATGGACAGTGGACAAGGGATTCGATTCGGGGCAATCTTCCTCTGACTAACGATTCTACAGGTTCAATTTAATAAATCCCTAAGACTTAAAACACTCTCTACTAGACTGATCAACTATTGTGGTAACAGCCCATTGACCAGCCTATACAGTACAAGTTTTTTGCACAGCAATCTATCGTCTAGTGACCATTGAGTTCGAATCTATATCCTGTCCACCGATCACCTTAGACATCAACTCGCGTTGGCTAAGATGCAATAAGGATATTTAGGCCTACCTACACGTTCTGTCTACACTTCCCGGGAGCAAAACATCATCGATGTAAGCACTGATTAGCTACTTCAACCCGTAGCATTAAGCACACCCTAAACATCAGGGATTTTGATACAAGCCTTGAATCAAGGCCGTAACACGGGTGGACGGGTTACATAAGATTAGGCGAGAAACTCGGCCTTAGGCTTCTGGATGGGGGCTTTCTGGTGGGTATTAGATGGAGAGGTGAAGTGAGCCACATGAGGGTGATGAACCTCGTGATAAATCACACCTTAGAAACTAGGAGGGCTGGTGATGAGGACATCAGGTCATATGTCCAGCCAGGAGACCAGACTGGCCGACCAGGAAGCTTACCCGAGACAGCCGGGCCATCTGGCACGTCTGCCAGCACAAGCAGTACCGCCGGACCCTCGACCAATAGGACCAGACCGATCAGCATTGCCGGCGGAGAGGCCCAAGCTTCCGGCACAATTGGTGGCGATGTGGATGACACCGCCGGTCCCCCTGGTGACGCCGCCGACTCCGGGATCAACTTGGCCTGTCCTGAAGGCATTTAGGCGAGTACCTTGCACAGTCCAGCCGGTACAGCCGATCCAGCCTAGTGCATGAGCATTTCAACTTCTACACAAGGAAACTCGGACCAGATAAGCTACCAGCTTTAGGACAAGCATCTAGAGGAAGTCTCCACACCAGTAGTGCCACCAGGAGCAATGACAAGGAGCAGATCAAGAGCACTCTTCCACAAGTTCAGCTTATGGGTCGAAAAGCTCCTAGAGGAAGATCGACTAAGGACAGTGGGCCAGAAGTACAAAGAAGAGTCCAAAGGCTTCTCAACAATGCAAGGAACTTCAGAGACTTGGGCTTTAGTGGCAAGAGAGGTCAGGGCCCAAAGATTCCTAACCCTACTCCAAGTCGAAGACTAGGAGCGAGGCGCTTGCATGCCACAAAGACGGCCACCTTCTATTTCTTGGCCGTGAGGTAAGTAAGGTAAGTTTCGATTCGAATATATGCCTCTTTCTGTTTTGCAGGGTAGGATCTAGATTGTTTACATTTTTGAGTCAAGAACATTTTAGGAATAGGTCCTTTTTCGGTTATGCACTTTTGTATCTTTTCCATTTGTGGACTTTTGTAAACTTTCCTTTTCTTTATTTGAGTTGACCCTAGAAGGTCAAGCTGTCGAGCATATTAATAAGGCTCCTTCCAGCATTGTAGTTCGACAACCTTTTTGATATTAATAAAGTGTGAATTTTCTCTTTACAAGTTTTTCTCTCAAAGAAGCTTGTGCGCTTAGAACCTAGTTGAGACCAGCCCTCCTAGCTCTAAGTTTGTGATTTATCACGAGGTTCATCACCCTTCGTGTGGTTCACTTCACCCTTCCATCGAATACCAACCCAAAACCCCCTATCCAAGAAGTCTAAGGTCGAGTTTCTCACCTAAACTTCTCCAAGCAGCCCACGCTCATATAAGCCTTGAATCGAGGCTTGTATCATTTTGGTATCAGAGCTTAAAGCTCCTAAACCAGGTTGTTTCTATCCTTTAACTTGTTTTGTTTCTTGTTATTGCATTAGTTTAAGTATCATTCAAGAAAATAAAAAAATAACATCCAAATTCATACCGAGTGCATCTTGTTCCTACGTGCATCACTATGTTCTAGAAGCATTCTTGCATTACTATATTCGACTTTCCTTTTTGTTAGAATCATATTTCCATTAAATTTAAGTTAAATTAAAAAGAAAAGAAAAAGAAAATTGGAAAATTAGCAAAAGGATTCGAATTGGACAGCTAGCAATAGTTGTCAAGAAAGTTTCCTTTTTGTTCAAATCTTCATATTTTCGAAATTTCCAATTCTCAGATTTTTTCCTTTTTTTCGAATCCCCTTATAAAAGGAAACTCTCCTAATAAATTAGGAGCAGCATAAATTGTCTTCTTTCTTTGTAGTACGCAATAGCAGAAGAAAATAGAGAAGCAACCGAAGCCATGATGGCCATGTTTACCACACTCCAAACACAACTCGCATCCATAGGCGAGAGGTTGGAGCGCGTGGAGAGGCCTGTGAGATTCCAGGCCATAAGGCACGTGAGAGCTGAGCAAGATCGTCCTGAGGGTCCTGAGCACCTTAGGACACGGCACGAACAGGAGGAACCCCAGCCAGATGGAGATGAGGACACACAACCTCATAACTATCACCATAGGCCGAGAGGACCTCCACGGCAACCAGAGGCAGAAGATGATGGCTTCTAGCCATATGGTCTTCACCAGATACCAAGGATGCCTCCTAGACATCATGAGGATGGAGATGAACACGCATACAACTGGGTAACTCATCCTGATGTCAAGCTAACTCCTCCAAGTTTTGCAGGAAAAGTAGACCCTGAGGCTTACCTAGATTGGCAGAGAAGAATGGATCATATCTTCGATCATTACAACCAACCAGGGCCTAGGAGAGTCTCAATGGCAGTAGCACAACTCACAGACAATGCCCTCATCTGGTGGGATCGTGAGGTATCTGACAGAAAGAGGAAAAGAATGAGGCCCATAGACTCATGGGTCGACATGAAGGATGTCATGCGACAAAGGTTTGTTCCACCTTACTTTCATAGGGACTTGCAACATCGTTTTCGTACTCTTAAGCAGGGTACCAGAGCAGTAGAGCAGTACTATGAAGAGTTCGAGAAGCTAAGGAATAGGCTGGAGCTCAATGATGATGAAGAAGGATTGATGGCACAATTCTTGGATGGACTCCAAGAAAGAATCAGCCGCAAGGTGGAAAGGCAAATCTACAATGACTTCAAACACTTGTTCCACCTATCTGTCCAGGCTGAGCAGCACATCAAACGTAAGAGCCAAGACATCCGCAACAAGCCTAAGACACCTTGGGCACCAAGCAACATTCCCAAGCCCGTAGACAAAGGCAAAAGCATAGAGATCGAGTCAAGGTTCAAGAGCAAGCCTCCTGAACCCACCCGTGACCAGAGAGAGCCGAGTAAGTCTTCTAACCCTCAAAGATCACGTGACATAACTTGTTTCAAGTGCAGGGGACGTGGACACATCTCAAGGGAGTGCCCAAACAACCGGGTCATGCTGATTACGGAGGCCGGAGAATATGAGTCCCAAGATGAAGAGGACTATGAACCAGAAGAAGAATATGGTGACATTGAGTACCCTGATGTGGGGGAAGTGCTGGTCACTAGACGCATCCTCAGTGCAATGGTGGATCCTTCAGAGACCATCCAAAGGGAGAACATCTTCCACAGCTGCTGCACCATCAAGGGCAAGGTATGTAACCTCATCATAGATGGTGGTTCTTGCACTAACTTTGCTAGTGCATATATGGTTGATAACCTAGGTCTAGAGAAGACAAGGAATCCTCGACCATATAGACTGAGATGGCTCGATGACAAAGTAGAGCTCAAGATTCATGAGCAAGTCACTGTGCCATTCAGTGTGGGCAAGTACCAAGACCAAGTCGTGTGCGACGTGGTGCCCATGCAAGCTGGCCATCTTCTATTAGGAAGACCATGGCAGTTTGACAAGGAGACCAGGCATGATGGCCGAACCAATCTCTACACTTTCGTGCATGACAAGAGAAAGGTCAGCCTAGCTCCTCTTACACCCGCCAAGGTACATGAGCTTCAACAGCAAATGAGTAAGGAAAAGAAGCTCATTAAATCTAATTTCCTTATTCAACCGAGTCATGTCCGGAGAGCTTTAGCCTCGAAGGATCTAATGTTACTAATGGTTTTCAAAGAAGTGTTGAATGTAGAAAAAGAACAGGTAGAGCTACCTCCTGAAGTGGCAACTCTCCTCAACAAGTTCCAGGATGTGTTCCCAGAGGAGATACCAGCAGGCTTGCCTCCTTTACGTGGTATAGAACACCAGATCGACTTAGTACCCGGAGCAGTCCTGCCCAACCGGCCAGCCTACCGGATGAGTCCAGAGGAGTCCAAGGAGCTTGAGAAGCAAGTCAAGGAGCTCCTGGAGAAACGCTATGTTCGAGAGAGCCTCAGTCCATGTGCCGTACCAGTGCTACTAGTGCCCAAGAAGGATGGGACTTGGCGAATGTGCGTTGACTGCCAAGCAATCAACACCATCACAGTCAAGTACCGGCATCGGATACCACGGCTGGATGACATGCTAGATGAGCTGAGTGGAGCCACGGTCTTTTCCAAGATAGACCTCCAGAGTGGATACCACCAGGTCAGGATGAAAGAAGGTGATGAATGGAAGACTGCTTTCAAGACAAAGCAAGGGCTATACGAGTGGACAGTCATGCCATTCGGTTTGACTAATGCCCCAAGCACCTTCATGCGCCTTATGAACCAAGTTCTTAGGGCGTACATCAGTAATTTTGTAGTGGTTTACTTTAATGATATATTAGTTTATAGTAAGTGCCTACGGGAACACCTCACACATCTTGAGATGGTACTTAAAACCCTTCGACAAGAAGAGCTTTATGCCAATCTCAAGAAGTGCATCTTTTGTACTGATAAACTTGTCTTTTTCGGTTTTGTTGTAAGTTCACAGGGCCTACAGGTTGATGAAGAGAAGATTCGAGCCATACAAGAATGGCCAACACCATGCAACATCAGCCAAGTAAGGAGCTTCCACGGACTGGCCAGCTTCTATAGTAGATTCGTGCCCAACTTCAGCAGTATTGCCTCACCATTGATGGCAGTAGTGAAGAAGAACGTGGGATTCAGCTGGGGAGAAGCTCAGGAGAAGGGATTCCAGGCCTTGAAGGACAGCCTTACACATGCACCAGTACTAGTCCTTCCCGACTTCAATAAGACGTTTGAAGTGGAGTGTGATGCCTCTGGAATAGGCATAGGAGCAGTGCTAACCCAAGGAGAGAGGCCAATGGCATACTTCAGTGAGAAGCTAGGTGGTGCCTCACTTAATTACCCCACTTACGACAAGGAGCTTTATGCCCTGGTCCATGCATTGGAGACTTGGCAGCATTACTTGCTGTCCAAGGAGTTTGTGATCCACACTGATCACGAGACTCTCAAACACCTCATAGGGCAAACCAATCTCAAGAGGAGACATGCCAGTTGGATGGAGTTCATAGAGACCTTCCCGTACGTCATCAAGTACAAGAAGGGCAAAGACAATGTGGTAGCCGATGCACTATCAAGGAGGTTTGCCTTGATATCAACCATGGAGGCAAAGGTCCTAGGATTCGAGCACATCAAGGACCTATACAAAGACGATCCTGACTTTGCTGAGAGCTACAAGGAGTGTGGCACAGGGAGTCATGGCAAGTTTTACATCCATGAGGGTTTCTTGTTCCGAGAGAGAAGGCTGTGCATACCACAAGGATCATTAAGGGAGCTTATCTTCCGAGAAGCTCATGGAGGAGGACTCATGGGCCATTTTGGTGTCGACAAGGCTCTAGCAGTGGTCAAGGAGCACTTCTACTGGCCACACATCAAGAGGATAGTAGAAGCTCATTGTGCAAGGGGCATCACTTGCAAGAAGGCAAAGTCCCGAGTGCAACCTCACGGGTTGTATCTCCCACTGCCCATACCAACACATCCATGGGTGGACATCTCGATGGATTTTGTTCTAGGTCTGCCCAAGATCAACCACAAAGATGCAATCTTTGTAGTGGTGGACAGATTCTCCAAGATGGCACACTTCATTCCGTGTGCCAATGTCAATGATGCCACACAAACAGCTGAGCTGTTCTTCAGGGAGATAGTACGGCTTCATGGAGTGCCAAGGACAATCGTATCAGACAGGGACACCAAGTTCCTCAGCTATTTCTGGAGGACCCTTTGGAGAAAGCTAGGCACGAAGCTACTCTTCTCTACCACCTGCCATCCTCAAACCGATGGCCAAACTGAAGTTGTCAACAGGACACTATCAACTCTTCTCAGGACTACACTAGGGAAGAACCTCAAGACTTGGGTGGAGTGCCTGCCATTCATAGAATTTGATTACAACTGAGCCGTGCACTCAGCAACCAAGAAGACACCATTTGAAGTAGTATACGGCTTCAACCCTCTCACCCCATTGGAGCAAACGCCACTGCCACCAGCAGAGATGACCAACCTCAACGGAGCATCCAAGGCAGAATTCATAAGGAAGTTACACCAGAAGGTAGCAGAGAACTTGGAGAAGAGGAACGGGCAGTACGTGACTCATGCCAACAAGGGAAGAAAGGAGGTGATCTTTCAACCAGGCGATTGGGTGTGGCTACACCTACGGCAGGAGAGGTTCCCTAACCTAAGGAGTTCCAAGCTAGCACCAAGAGGAGATGGACCATTCAGAGTGCTGGAGAGGATCAACAACAACGCCTACCGGATCGAGCATCCAGGTGAGTTTAATGTGTCCAACACGTTCAACATAACTGACTTAGCCCCTTTCCATGCAGATGAACCAGTTTTGAGGTCAAAACCTACTGAAGAGGGAAAGGATGATGAGGACATCAGGTCGTATGTCTACCCAGGACACCAGACTGGCCGACCAGGAAGCTTGCCCGAGACAGCCGGGCCATCTGGCACGTCTGCCGGCCCAAGCATTACCGCCGGACCCTTGACCAATAGGACTAGCCCGATCAGCATTGCCGGTGAAGAGGCTCAAGCTTCCGGCACAGTTGGTGGTGATGTGGATGACACCGCCGGTCCCCTTGGTGATGCCACCGACTCTGGGATCAACTTGGCCTGTCCTGAAGCCATTCCGGCCAGTACCTCGCACATTCCAGCCGGTACAGCCGATCCAGCCGAGTACACAAGCATTTCAACTTCTACACAAGGAAACTCGGACCAGATAAGCTACCAACTTCAGGACATGCATCTAGAGGAAGTCTCCACACCAGTAGTGCCACCAGGAGCAATGACAAGGAGCAGATCAAGAGCACTCTTCCACAAGTTCAGCTAATGGGTCGACAAGCTCCTAGAGGAAGATCGACTAAGGTCAATGGGCCAGAAGTGCAAAGAAGAGTCCAAAGGCTTCTCAACAATGCAAGGGACTTCAGAGACTTGGGCTTTAGTTGCAACAGAGGTCAGGGCCCAAAGATTCCTAACCCTACTCCAAGTCGAAGACTAGGAGCAAGGCACGTGCATGCCACAAGGACGGCCACCTTCCATTTCTTGGCTGTGAGGTAAGTAAGGTAAGTTTCAATTTGAATATATGCCTCTTTCTGTTTTGCAGGGTAGGATCTAGATTGTTTACATTTTTGAGTCAAAAACATTTTTGGAATAGGTCCTTTTTTTGTTATGCACTTTTGTATCTTTTCCATTTGTGCACTTTTGTAAACTTTCCTTTTCTTTATTTGAGTCGACCCTAGAAGGTCAAGCTGTCGAGCATATTAATAAGGCTCCTTCCAGCATTGTAGTTCGACAACCTTTTTGATATTAATAAAGTAGAACTTTCTTCCAACAAGTTTTCTCTCTAAGAATCTTGTGCGCTTAGAACCTAGTTGAGACCAGCCCTCCTAGCTTTAAGTTTGTGATTTATCACGAGGTTCATCACCCCTCGTGTGGTTCACTTTACCCCTCCATCAAATACCAACCCAAAAACCCCTATCCAAGAAGTCTAAGGTCGAGTTTCTCACCTAACCTTCCCCAAACAGCCCACGCGCATATAAGCCTTGAATCGAGGCTTGTATCAGGATACCACCTGGTCAGAATGAAAGAGGGTGATGAGTGGAAGACTGCTTTCAAGACAAAGCAAGGGCTCTATGAGTGGACAGTCATGCCATTTGGCTTGACTAATGCCCCCAAGCACCTTCATGCGCCTTATGAACCAAGTTCTTAGGGCGTACATCAGTAAGTTCGTAGTGGTTTATTTTGATGATATACTAGTTTACAGTAAGTGCCTACGGGAACACCTCACACATCTTGAGATGGTACTTAAAACCCTTCGACAAAAAGAGCTTCATGCCAATCTCAAGAAGTGCACCTTTTGTACTGAAAAGCTTGTTTTCTTAGGCTTTGTTGTAAGTTCACAGGACTTACAGGTTGATGAAGAAAAGATTAGAGCCATACAAGAGTGGCCAACACCGAGCAACATCAGCCAAGTGAGTAGCTTCCACGGTCTGCCCAGCTTTTACCAAAGATTCGTGCCTAACTTCGGCAGCATTGCCTAACCACTGACAGCAGTAGTGAAGAAGAACGTGGGGTTTAGCTGGGGAGAAGCTCAAAAGAAGGCATTCCAGGCCTTGAAGGACAGCCTCACGCATGCACCAGTGCTAGTCCTGCCCGACTTCAATAGGACGTTTGAAGTGGAGTGTGATGCCTCTGGGATAGGCATAGGAGCAGTACTAACCCAAGGAAGAAGGCCAGTGGCATGCTTCAGTGAGAAGTTAGGTGGGGCCTCACTAAATTACCCCACCTACGACAAGGAGCTCTATGCCCTAGTCCGAGCCTTGGAGACTTGGCAACATTACTTGTTGGCCAAGGAGTTTGTGATCCACACTGATCATGAGACTCTCAAACACCTCAGAGGGCAAACCAATCTCAAGAGGAGACATGCCATTTGGATGGAGTTTATAGAAACTTTCCCTTACGTCATCATGTACAAGAAGAGCAAGGATAATGTAGTAGCCGATGCACTATCAAAACGGTTTGCTTTGATATCTACCATGGAAGCAAAGGTCTTAGGATTCGAGCACATCAAGGACCTATATAAGGATGATCCTGACTTTGCTGAGAGCTACAAGGAGTGTGGCACAGGGAGTCATGGCAAGTTCTACATCCATGATGGGTTCTTATTCCGAGAAAGGAGGCTGTGCATACCACAAGGATCTCTACGGGAGCTTATCATCCAAGAAGCACATGGAGGAAGTCTTATGGGCCACTTTGGTGTTGACAAAACACTAGCAGTGGTCAAGGAGCACTTCTACTGGCCACACATCAAGAGGTCAGTGGAAGCCCATTGTGCAAGGTGTATCACTTGCAAGAAGGCAAAGTCCCGATTCCACCCTCAGTGGTTATATCTCCCTCTGCCCATACCTACTCACCCATTGGTGGACATTTCCATGGACTTCGTTCTAGGTCTGTCCAAGATCAACCACAAAGATGCCATCTTTGTAGTGGTGGACCGATTTTCCAACATGGCACATTTCATCTCATGTGCCAATGTTAATGATGTCATGCAAACAGCCGAACTGTTCTTCAGGGAGGTAGTACGGCTTCATGGAGTGCCAAGGACCATCGTGTCAGACAGAGACACCAAATTTCTCAGCCAGTTCTGGAGGACCCTCTGGAGAAAGCTAGGCACAAAGCTGATCTTCTCTACCAACTGCCATCCTCAAACCGTTGGCAATACTGAAGTAGTCAACCGGACGTTGTCAACTCTTCTCAGGACCACGCTAGGGAAGAACCTCAAGACATGGTGATGAAGACATCAGGTCGTACATCCAGCAAGGAGACCATACTGGCCGACCAGGAAGCTTGCCCGAGACAGCTGGACCATCTGGCATGCCTGCCGGTCCAAGCAGTACCGCCGGACCCTCGACCAATAGGACCAGAGCAACCAGCATTGCCGGCGGAGAGGCTCAAGCTTCCGGCACACTTGGTGGGGACGTGGATGACACCGCCGGTCCCCTTGGTGATTCCACCAACTCCGGGATCAACTTGGCCGGTCCTGAAGGCATTCTGGCCAGTACCTCGCACAGTCCAGCCGGTACAGCCGATCCAGCCGAGTACACGCGCATTTCCACCTCTACACAAGAGGACTCGGACCAAATGAGCTACCAGCTCTAGGACATGCACTTAGAGGAAGTCTCTACACCAGTGGTACCTCAAGGAGCAATGACAAGAAGTAGATCAAGGGCACTCTTCCACAAATTCAGCTTATGGGTCGACAAGCTCCTAGAGGAAGATCGACTAAGGACAATGGGCCAAAAATGCAAGGAAGAGTCCAATGGCTTCTCAACAACACAAGGGACATCATAGACTTGGGCCTTAGTGGCAAGAGAGGTCAGGGCCCAAAGCTTTTTAACCCTACTCCAAGTCGAAGACTAGGAGCAAGGCGCGTGCATGCCACAAGGACGGCCACCTTCCATTTCTTGGCCATGAGGTAAGATAAGGTAAGTTTCAATTCGAATATATGCCTCTTTCTGTTTTGCAGGGTAGGATCTAGAATATTTACTTTTATTGAGTCAAAGACATTTTAGGAATAAGTCCTTTTTCGATTATACACTTTTGTATCTTTTCCTTTGTGCACTTTTGTAAGTTTTCCTTTTCTTATTTGGGTCGACCCTAGAAGGTCAAGCTGTCGAGCATATTAATAAGGCTCCTACAAGCATTGTAGTTCGATAACCTTTTTGATATTAATAAAGATAGAACTTTTTCCCCAACAAGTTTTCTCTCAAGAATCTTGTGCGCTTAGAATCTAGTTGAGACCAGCCCTCCTAGCTCTAAGTTTGTGATTTATTACGAGGTTCATCACCCCTCGTGTGGTTCACTTCACCTTTCCAACGAATACCAACCCTAAAACCCCTATCCAAGAAGTCTAAGGTCGAGTTTCTCACCTAAACTTCTCCAAACAGCCCACGGGCATACATCCTTGAATCAAGGCTTGTATCACATGGGTGGAGTGCCTACCATTCATAGAGTTTGCGTACAACCGAGCAGTGCATTCAGCCATGAAGAAGACCCCCTTTGAAGTGGTCTACGGTTTCAACCCTCAAACACCTTTGGAGCAAACACCACTGCCACCAGCAGAGATGACAAACCTCAGTGGAGCATCTAAGGCATAGTACATCAAGAAGATACACCGGAAGGTAGCAGAGAACCTGGAGAAGAGGATCGGGCAGTACATGACGCACGCCAACAAGAGGAGAAGAGAGATGATTTTTCAACCAGACGATTGGGTGTGGCTACACCTATGGCAAGAGAGGTTCCACAACCTATGGAGTTCCAAGCTGGTCCCAAGAGGAGATGGACCATTCAGAGTGCTGGAGAGGATGAACAACAACGCCTACCGGATTGAGCTTCCAGGTGAGTTTAATGTGTCTAACACATTCAATGTAACTGATTTAGCTCCTTTCCTTGCAGATGAGCCCGTTTATAGGTCAAACCTACTGAAGGGGAACGGGATGATGAGGGCATCAGATCGTCTGGCTGGCTAGAAGACCAGAATGGCCGACCCGAATGCTTGCCCGAGACAGCCAGGCCATTTGGCGCGTCTGCCGCCCCAAGCGGTACCGCCGGCCCTATGATCAGCCGGGCCGGGCCGGCCAACTTTTCCGGAGAAGAGTCTCAAACCTCCGGCCCAACTGGCTGCAACGTGAACAAAACCGCCGGCCCAACTGGTGACGCCGCCGGCTCACAAATCAATCTGGCCGGGTCCGATGACAACTCGGCCAGCTCTTCACACAGTCCAGCCGATTCAGCCGATTGCACCACCATTCCCATATGTACACAAGGAGAATCGGATCAGCTAAGCTACCAGCTTCAAGGCATGAACCTGGATGAAGTCTCTACACCAGTGGTGCCACCAGGAGCCATGACAAGGAGCATAACAAGGGCACTCTTCCACAAGTTCCTTTTGTGGGTAGATAAGCTCGTAGAAGATCATCGACAAGGAGCATTCGGCCAAGAGTACAAGGAAGAGTCCAAAGGCTTCTCAACATTGCAAAGGACTCCAAAGACTTGGGCTTTCGTGGCAAAAGAAGTCAAGGCGCAACAATTCATAACCCTACTCCAAGTCGAAGACTAGGAGCCAGGCCCGTGCATGCCACAAGGTCGGCCAGCTTCCATTTCTTGGCCGAAAGGTAAGAATGGTAAGTTTTCAATTATATACTTTCCTTTTCTGTTTTGCAGGGTAGGAATTAGAAGTTTTACATTTTTGAGTCAAGAACAATTTAGGTAGTTGTTCTTTTTCGGTTATTTCCTTTTTGTAATTTTCCTTGTGCACTTTTGTAACTTTTCCATTTTTATTTTGAGTCGACCCTAGAAGGTCATGGCTGCTGAGCATATTAATAAGGCTCCTTCAGCATTGTAGTTCGACAACTTTTTGATATTAATAAAGATAGAACTTTCTTCCTAAGAGTTTCTCCTAAAGCTCTTGCGCTTAGAACCCTAGTTGAGACCAGTCCTCCTTGCTTATAAGTTGTGATTTATCACGAGATTCATCACCCCTCGTTTGGTTCACTACACCTCTCCATCCAATACCCACCAGAAAAACCCCATCTAGAAACCTAAGGCTGAGTTTCTCAACTAATCTTCTCGAAGCAGCCCACAGGTGTTACGGCCTTGATTCAAGGCTTGTATCACTAGGAGTCACCAATCCCAATAGTACTCTCACCCAAGCACGCTTAACTGCAGAGTTCTGATGGGATCCGGTGCATTGGTGTCGGTATGATCGAACCTGGTAGTACATGTCATATAATTATATATATGTTCTTCATCCACTTTTTTGCAATGATTCTTCCTGAGCTCCACTTGATAATTAAAGCTCCACACGATGTGTGTGCTTCACTTAGGTGGTTTAAAAGTATTGAATCAGCGATGTGATGTGATGGGATCATCAAACCAGGCAACAACCAAGAAAAAGCGGAACCAGTCCACGAGCCTTGTTCAGCTCAGATGAGAAACAAGATACTTTTCAGCCAAACGACCACTTGGAATTCATTCTTAGATCAATAAGAGCATGCCTCGAAGTGGAATCAGTCCAATTGGTTTAGACGAAGGAGTTATTCAATATATAAATCAGGTTACTCCCAACTTACCTGATTTGTGCATAGGCGCCTTGACTAGAGGTTTTAAGACCAAACCAAATGAAATTAAACCATAAAATTACTTGATCTAGAATTTCGATTCATCATAGAAACAGGAAGAATTGGATTCACCTCACAAACGGTTCAGAAATGGAAGTTAATTGATTTTACAAATTGATGGGATTTTTTAGAACCCAATTATTCGACTAGGCCAAAGATCATGCTACACAGCCCAACTAAGCAACGATCTCAACCCATAAACATTGGGAGAGTTTTCTTGGGTCTCTTAAGGTTCCAAAAAGCTCAAGATCAGAAGCAATTTCCATCGGATCCTCAAGATATTCTCAATTTTCCAAAATGGTTCGACACGGTTCTATACATCAAAAACTCTGGACCCGCTTCATTTAGGAGCTTACAGTATTATGAGGTTGGTTTGCCCTCTAAGGGGCTTGGAGCATTAGTCAAGCCAAATGGCATTACTGTCCACTTGTAGAGCCCTTGCTTTGTCTTGAAAGCAGTCTTACGCTCATCACCCTCTTTCATTCTGACCTGGTGGTATCCACTCTTGAGGTCTATCTTGGAGAAGACCGTGGCTCCACTCAGTTCATCTAGCATGTCGTCCAGCTGTGGTATAGGAGGTCGGTACTTGACTGTGATGTTGTTGATTGCTCGGCAGTATACGCACATTCGCCAAGTCCCATCCTTCTTGGGGACTAGCAGCACTAGTACGGCACATGGACTGAGGCTTTCCCTAACATAGCCTTTCTCCAGAGCTCCTTAACCTGCTTCTCAAGCTCCTTGGACTCCTCTGGACTTATCCGGTAGGCTGGCCGATTGGTTAAGGCTGCTCCGGGCAAGAGATCGATATGGTGCTCTATGCCGCGTAGGGGAGGCAAGCCTGCTGGTATCTCCTCAGGGAATACGTCCTGGAACTTGTTGAGGAGGTGATACAAGCCTTGATTCAAGGCTTATATCCGCGTGGGCTGTTGGTAGAAGGTTAGGTGAGAAACTCGACCTTAGACTTCTTGGATAAGGGTTTTGGGTTGGTATTCGATGGAGGGGTGAAGTGAACCACACGAGGGGTGATGAACCTTGTGATAAATCACAAACTTAGAGCTAGGAGGGCTGGTCTCAACTAGGTTCTAAGCGCACAAGATTCTTAGAGAGAAAACTTGTTGGAAGAAAGTTCTACTTTATTAATATCAAAAAGGTTGTTGAACTACAATGCTGGAAGGAGCCTTATTAATATCCTCTACAGCTTGACCTTCTAGGGTCGACTCAAAAAAAGAAAAGGAAAGATTACAAAAGTGCACAAATGGAAAATGTACAAAAGTGCACAAATGGAAAATGTACAAAAGTGCATAACCGAAAAAGGACATATTCCTAAAATGTCTTTGACTCAAGAAATGTAAATATTCAAGATCCTTCCCTGCAAAACAGAAAGAGGCAAATATTCTTATTGAAAACTTACCTTACTTACCTCACGGCCAAGAAATGGAAGGTGGCCGTCCTTGTGGCATGCACGCGCCTTGCTCCTAGTCTTCGACTTGGAGTAGGGTTAGGAATCTTTGGGCCCTGACCTCTCTTGCCACTACAGCCCAAGTCTCTGAAGTCCCTTGCATTGTTGAGAAGCCTTTGTACTCTTCTTTGCACTTCTGGCCCATTGTCCTTAGTCGATCTTCCTTTAGGAGCTTGTCGACCCATAAGCTGAACTTGTGGAAGAGTACTCTTGATCTGCTCCTTGTCATTGCTCCTGGTGGCACTACTGGTGTGGAGACTTTCTCTAGATGCATGTCCTGAAGCTGGTAGCTTATCTGGTCCGAGTTTCCTTGTGTAGAAGTTGAAATGCTCATGCACTAGGCTGGATCGGCTGTACCGGCTGGACTGTGCAAGGTACTCGCCTAAATGCCTTCAGGACAGGCCAAGTTGATCCCGGAGTCGGCGGCGTCACCAGGGGGACCGGCGGTGTCATCCACATCGCCACCAATTGTGCCGGAAGCTTGGGCCTCTCCGCCGGCAATGCTGATCGGTCTGGTCCTATTGGTCGAGTGTCCGGCGGTACTGCTTGGGCCGGCAGACGTGCCAAATGGCCCGGCTGTCTCAGGCAAGCTTCCTGGTCGGCCAGTCTGGTCTCCTGGCTGGACGTACGACCTGATGTCCTCATCATCCCCTCCCTCTTCAGTAGGTTTTGACCTTAAAACTTGTTCATCTGCATGGAAAGGGGCTAAGTCAGTAACGTTGAACGTATTGGACACATTAAACTAACCTGGGAGCTCGATCCGGTAGGAGTTGTTGTTGATCCTCTCCAGCACTCTGAATGGTCCATCTCCTCTTGGTGCTAGCTTGGAACTCCTTAGGTTAGGGAACCTCTCCTGCCGTAGGTGTAGCCACACCCAATCGCCTGGTTGAAAGATCACCTCCTTTCTTCCCTTGTTGGCATGAGTCACGTACTGCCCGTTCCTCTTCTCCAAGTTCTCTGCTACCTTCTGGTGTAACTTCCTTATGAATTCTGCCTTGGATGCTCCGTTGAGGTTGGTCATCTCTGCTGGTGGCAGTGGCGTTTGCTCCAATGGGGTGAGAGGGTTGAAGCCGTATACTACTTCAAATGGTGTCTTCTTGGTTGCTGAGTGCACGGCTCAGTTGTAATCAAATTCTATGAATGGCAGGCACTCCACCCAAGTCTTGAGGTTCTTCCCTAGTGTAGTCCTGAGAAGAGTTGATAGTGTCCTGTTGACAACTTCAGATTGGCCATCGGTTTGAGGATGGCAGGTGGTAGAGAAGAGTAGCTTCATGCCTAGCTTCCTCCAAAGGGTCCTCCAGGAATGGCTGAGGAACTTGGTATCCCTGTCTGATACGATGGTCCTTGGCACTCCATGAAGCCGTACTATTTCCTTGAAGAACAGCTCGGCTGTTTGAGTGGCATCATTGATATTGGCACACGGAATGAAGTGTACCATCTTGGAGAATCTGTCCACCACTACAAAGATTGCATCTTTGTGGTTGATCTTGGGCAGACCTAGAACAAAGTCCATTGATATATCCACCCATGGATGCTTTGGTATGGGTAGTGGGAGATACAACCTGTGAGGTTGTACTCGGGACTTTGCCTTCTTGCAAGTGATGCACCTTGCACAATGAGCTTCTACTGTCCTCTTGATGTGTGGCTAGTAGAAGTGCTCCTTGACCACTGCTAGAGTCTTGTCGACACCAAAGTGGCCCATGAGTCCTCCTCCATGAGCTTCTCGGATGATAAGCTCCCTTAATGATCCTTGTGGTATGCACAGCCTCCTTTCTCGGAACAAGAATCCTTCATGGATGTAAACTTGCCATGACTCCCTGTGCCACACTCCTTGTAGCTCTCAGCAAAGTCAGGATCATCCTTGTATAGGTCCTTGATGTGCTCGAATCCTAGGACCTTCGCCTCCTTGGTGGATATCAAGGCAAACCTCCTTGATAGTGCATCGGCTATCACATTGTCTTTGCCCTTCTTGTACTTGATGACGTATGGGAAAGTCTCTATGAACTCCATCCACCTGGCATGTCTCCTCTTGAGATTGGTTTGCCCTCTGAGATGTTTGAGAGTCTCGTGATTAGTGTGGATCACAAACTCCTTGGACAGCAAGTAATGCTGCCAAGTCTCCAATGCATGGACCAGGGCATAAAGCTCCTTGTCGTAAGTGGGGTAATTAAGTGAGGCACCACCTAGCTTCTCACTGAAGTATGCCATTGGCCTCTCTCCTTGGGTTAGCACTGCTCCTATGCCTATTCCAGAGGCATCACACTCCACTTCAAACGTCTTATTGAAGTCGGGAAGGACTAGTACTGGTGCATGTGTAAGGCTGTCCTTCAAGGCCTGGAATCCCTTCTCCTGAGCTTCTCCCCAGCTGAATCCCACGTTCTTCTTCACTATTGCCGTCAATGCTGAGGCAATACTGCTGAAGTTGGGCACGAATCTCCTATAGAAGCTGGCCAGTCCATGGAAGCTCCTCACTGGGCTGATGTTGCCTGGTGTTGGCCATTCTTGTATGGCTCGAATCTTCTCTTCATCAACCTGTAGGACCTGTGAACTGACAACAAAACCTAAAAAGACAAGTTTATGAGTACAAAAGATGCAATTCTTGATATTGGCATAAAGCTCTTCTTGTCGAAGGGTTTTAAGTATCATCTCAAGATGTGTGAGGTGTTCCCGTAGGCACTTACTATAAACTAATATATCATCAAAGTAAACCACTACAAACTTACAGATGTACGCCCTAAGAACTTGGTTCATAAGGCGCATGAAGGTGCTTGGGGCATTAGTCAAGCCGAATGGCATGACTGTCCACTAGTAGAGCCCTTGCTTTGTCTTGAAAGCAGTCTTCCATTCATCACCTTCCTTCATCCTGACCTGGCGGTATCCACTCTTGAGGTCTATCTTGGAGAAGACCGTGGCTCCACTCAGCTCATCTAGCATGTCATCCAGCCGTGGTATCCGATGCCGGTACTTGACTGTGATGGTGTTGATTGCTTGGCAGTCAACGCACATTCGCCAAGTCCCATCCTTCTTGGGCACTAGTAGCACTGGTACGGCACATGGACTGAGGCTCTCTCGAACATAGCGTTTCTCCAGGAGCTCCTTGACTTGCTTCTCAAGCTCCTTGGACTCCTCTGGACTCATCCGGTAGGCTGGCCGGTTGGGCAGGACTGCTCCGGGTACTAAGTCGATCTGGTGTTCTATACCACGTAAAGGAGGCAAGCCTGCTGGTATCTCCTCTGGGAACACATCCTGGAACTTGTTGAGGAGAGTTGCCACTTCAGGAGGTAGCTCTACCTGTTCTTTTTCTACATTCAACACTTCTTTGAAAACCATTAGTAGCATTAGATCCTTCGAGGCTAAAGCTCTCCGGACATGACTCGGTTGAATAAGGAAATTAGATTTAATGAGCTTCTTTTCCTTACTCATTTGCTGTTGAAGCTCATGTACCTGGGCAGGTGTAAGAGGAGTTAGGCTGACCTTTCCCTTGTCATGCACGAAAGTGTAGAGATTGGTTCGGCCATCATGCCTGGTCTCCTTGTCAAACTGCCATGGCCTTCCTAGCAGAAGATGGCCAGCTTGCATGGGCACCACGTCGCACACGACTTGGTCTTGGTACTTGCCCACACTGAATGGCACAGTGACTTGCTCATTGATCTTGAGCTCCACTTTGTCATCGAGCCATCTCAGTCTATATGGTCGAGGATGCCTTGTCTTCTCTAGACCTAGCTTATCAACCATATATGCACTAGCAACGTTAGTGCAAGAACCACCATCAATGATGAGGTTACATACCTTGCCTTTGATGGTGCAACGGCTGTGGAAGATGTTCTCCCTTTGGATGGTCTCTGAAGGATCCACCATTGCACTGAGGATGCGTCTAGTGACCAGCACTTCCCTCACATCAGGGTACTCAATGTCACCATATTCTTCTTCTGGTTTATATTCCTCTTCATCTTGGGACTCATATTCTCCGGCCTCCGTAATCAGCATGACCCGGTTGTTTGGGCGCTCCCTTGAGATGTGTCCACGACCCCTACACTTGAAACAAGTGATGTCACGTGATCTTTGAGGGTTAGAAACTTACTAGGCTCTCTCTGGTCACAGGTGGGTTCAGGAGGCTTGCTCTTGAACCTTGACTCGATCTCTATGCTCTTGCCTTTGTCTACGAGCTTGGGAATGTTGTTTGGTGCCCAAGGCGTCTTAGGCTTTCTGCGGATGTCTTGGCTCTTACGTTTGATGTGCTGCTCAGCGTGGACAGATAGGTGGAACAAGTCTTTGAAGTCATTGTAGATTTGCCTTTCCACCTTGCAGCTGATTCTTTCTTGGAGTCCATCCAAGAATTGTGCCATCAACGCTTCTTCATCATCATTGAGTTCCAGCCTGTTCCTTAGCTTCTCGAACTCTTCATAGTACTCCTCTACTGATCTTGTACCCTGCTTAAGAGTACGAAAACGACGTTGCAAGTCCCTATGAAAGTAAGGTGGAACAAACCTTTGTCGCATGACATCTTTCATGGCGACCCATGAGTCTATGGTCCTCATTCTTTTCCTCCTTCTGTCAGATACCTCACGATCCCACCAGATGAGGGCATTATCCGTGAGTTGTGCTACTGCCATTGAGACTCTCATAGGCCATGGTTGGTTGTAATGATCAAAGATATGATCCATTCTTCTCTCCCAATCTAGGTAAGCCTCGGGGTCTACTTTTCCTGCAAAACTTGGAGGAGTTAGCTTAACATCAGGATGAGTTACCCGGTTGTAGGCGTGTTCATCTCCATCCTCATGATGTCTAGGAGGCATCCTTGGTCTCTGGTGAAGACCATATGGCTCGAAGCCATCTTCTGCCTCTGGTTGCCGTGGAGGTCCTCTCGGCCTATGGTGATAGTTATGAGGTTGTGTGTCCTCATTTCCTTGATAGTGCATCGGCTATCACATTGTCTTTGCCCTTCTTGTACTTGATGACGTACCGGAAGGTCTCTATGAACTCCATCCACCTGGCATGTCTCCTCTTGAGATTGGTTGTCCCTCTGAGGTGTTTGAGAGTCTCGTGATTAGTGTTGATACAAGCCTTGATTCAAGGATGTATGCGCGTAGGCTGTTTGTAGAAGATTAGGTGAGAAACTCAACCTTAGGCTTCTGGATGGGGGTTTTCTGGTTGGTAAAAGATGGAAGGGTGAAGTGAACCACACGAGGGGTGATGAACCTCGTGATAAATCACAAACTTAGAGCTAGGAGGGCTGGTCTCAACTAGGTTCTAAGCGCACAAGATTCTTAGAGAGAAAACTTGTAGGAAAAAGTTCTACTTTATTAATAATCAAAAAGGTTGTCGAACTACAATGCTGGAAGGAGCCTTATTAATATGCTCGACAGCTTGACCTTCTAGGGTCGACTCAAACAAATAAAAGGAAAGTTTACAAAAGTGCACAAAAGGAAAAAATACAAAAGTGCATAACCGAAAAAGGACCTATTCCTAAAATGTTCTTGACTCAAAATGTAAAGCAACTAGATCCTACCCTGCAAAACAGAAAGAGGCATATATTCGAATGTAAACTTACCTTAACTCACCTCACGGCCAAGAAATGGAAGGTGGCCGTCCTTGTGGCATGCACGCGCCTTGCTCCTAGTCTTCGACTTGGAGTAGGGTTACAAATCTCCTGGCCTTGACCTCTCTTGCCACTAAAGCCCAAGTCTCTGATGTCCCTTGTGTTGTTGAGAAGCTATTGGACTCTTCCTTGTATTTCTGGCCCATTGTCCTTAGTCGATCTTCTTCTAGAAGCTTGTTGACCCATAGGCTGAATTTGTGGAAGAGCGCCCTTGATCTGCTTCTTGTCATTGCTCCTTGAGGTACTACTGGTGTTGAGACTTCCTCTAATGCATGTCCTGGAGCTGGTAGCTCATTTGGTCCGAGTCCTCTTGTGTAGAAGTGGAAGTGCGCGTGTACTCGGCTGGATCGCCTGTACCGGCTGGACTGTGCGCGGTACTGGCCGGAATGACTTCAGGACCGGCCAAGTTGATCCCGGAGTCGGCGGTGTCATCAGGGGAACCGGAGGTGTCATTCACGTCCCCACCAAGTGTGCCGGAAGCTTGGGCCTCTCCGCCGGCAATGTTGACCGGTCTGGTCCTATAGGTCGAGGGTCCGGCGGTACTGTCTGGTCCGGCAGGCGCGCCGGATGGTCCTGCTGTCTCGGGCAAGCTTCCTGGTCGGCCAGTCTGGTCTCCTGGCTGGATGTACGACCTGATGTCCTCATCATTCCCTCCCTCTTCAGTTGGTTTTGTCCTCAAAACTGGTTCATCTGCATGGAAAGGAGCCAAGTCAGTGACATTAAACGTATTGGACACATTAAACTCACCTGGAAGCTCGATCCGGTAGGCGTTGTTGTTGATCCTCTCGAGCCCTCTGAATGGTCCATCTCCTCTTGGTGCTAGCTTGGAACTCCTTAGGTTTGGAAACCTCTCCTGCCGTAGGTGTAGCCACACCCAATCGCCTGGTTGAAAGATCACCTCCTTTCTTCCTTTGTTGGCATGAGTCACGTACTGTCCGGTCCTCTTTCCAAGTTCTCTGCTACCTTCTGGTGTAACCTCCTTATGAACTCTGCTTTGGATGCTCCGTTGAGGTTGGTCATCTCAGCTGGTGGCAGTGGTGTTTGCTCCAATGGGGTGAGAGGGTTGAAGCCGTATACCACTTCAAATGGGGTCTTCTTGGTTGCTGAGTGCACGGCTCGGTTGTAGGCGAACTCAATGAATGGCAGGCACTCCACCCAAGTCTTTAGGTTCTTCCCTAGTGTAGTTCTGAGAAGAGTTGATAGGGTCCTGTTGACAACTTCAGTTTGGCCATCGGTTTGAGGATGGCAAGTGGTTGAGAAGAGTAGCTTCGTGCCTAGCTTTTCCCAAAGGGTCCTCCAGAAATGGCTGAGGAACTTGGTGTCCCTATCTGATACGATGGTCCTTGGCACTCCATGAAGCCGTACTATCTCTCTGAAGAACAGCTCAGCTGTTTGCGTGGCATCATTGACATTGGCACATGGGATGAAGTGTGCCATCTTGGAGAATCTGTCCACCACTACAAAGATTGCATCTTTGTGGTTGATCTTGGGCAGACCTAGAACAAAATCCATCGAGATGTCCACCCATGGATGTGTTGGTATGGGCAGTGGGAGATACAACCCGTGAGGTTGCACTCGGGACTTTGCCTTCTTGCAAGTGGTGCATCTTGCACAATGTGCTTCTACTGTCCTCTTGATGTGTGGCCAGTAGAAGTGCTCCTTGACCACTGCTAGAGTCTTGTCGACACCAAAGTGGCCCATGAGTCCTCCTCCATGAGCTTCTCGGATGATAAGCTCCCTTAGTGATCCTTGTGGTATGCACAGCCTTCTTTCTCGGAACAAGAATCCCTCATGGATGTAGAATTTGCCATGACTCCCTGTGCTACACTCCTTGTAGCTCTCAGCAAGGTCAGGATCATCCTTGTATAGATCCTTGATGTGCTCGAATCCTAGGACCTTTGCCTCCATGGTTGATATCAAGGCAAACCTCCTTGATAGTGCATCGGCTACCACATTGTCTTTGCCCTTCTTGTACTTGATGATGTACGGAAGGTCTCTATGAACTCCATCCACCTGGCATGTCTCCTCTTGAGATTGGTTTGCCCTCTGAGGTGTTTGAGAGTCTCGTGATCAGTGTGGATCACAAACTCCTTGGACAGCAAGTAATGCTGCCAAGTCTCCAATGCTCGGACAAGGGCATAGAGCTCCTTGTCATAAGTGGGGTAGTTCAGTGAGGCACCACCTAGCTTCTCACTGAAGTATGCCACTGGTCTCCCTCCTTGGTTAGCACTGCTCCTATGCCTATTCCAGAGGCATCACACTCCACTTCAAACGTCTTGTTGAAGTCGGGAAGGACTAGCACTGGTGCGTGTGTAAGGCTGTCCTTCAAGGCCTGAATGCCTTCTCCTGAGCTTCTCCCCAGCTGAATCCCACGTTCTTCTTCACTACTGCCGTCAGTGGTGAGGCAATACTGCTGAAGTTGGGCACGAATCTCCTATAGAAGCTGGCCAGTCCGTGGAAGCTCCTCACTGGGCTGATGTTGCCTGGTGTTGGCCATTCTTGTATGGCTCGAATCTTCTCTTCATCAACCTGTAGGCCCTGTGAACTTACAACAAAACCGAAAAAGACAAGTTTATCAGTACAAAAGATGCACTTCTTGAGATTGGCATAAAGCTCTTCTTGTCGAAGGGTTTTAAGTACCATCTCAAGATGTGTGAGGTGTTCCCGTAGGCACTTACTATAAACTAATATATCATTAAAGTAAACCACTACAAAATTACTGATGTACGCCCTAAGAACTTGGTTCATAAGGCGCATGAAGGTGCTTGGGGCATTAGTCAAACCGAATGGCATGACTGTCCACTCGTATAGCCCTTGCTTTGTCTTGAAAGCAGTCTTCCATTCATCACCTTCTTTCATCCTGACCTGGTGGTATCCACTCTGGAGGTCTATCTTGGAAAAGACCGTGGCTCCACTCAGCTCATCTAGCATGTCATCCAGCCGTGGTATCCGATGCCGGTACTTGACTGTGATGGTGTTGATTGCTTGGCAGTCCACGCACATTCGCCAAGTCCCATCCTTCTTGGGCACTAGTAGCACTGGTACGGCACATGGACTGAGGCTCTCTCGAACATAGCCTTTCTCCAGGAGCTCCTTGACTTGCTTCTCAAGCTCCTTGGACTCTTCTGGACTCATCCGGTAGGCTGGCCGGTTGGGCAGGGCTGCTCCGGGCACTAGGTCGATCTGGTGTTCTATGCCACGTAAAGGAGGCAAGCCTGCTGGTATCTCCTCTGGAAATACATCCTGGAATTTGTTGAGGAGTGTTGCTACTTCATGAGGTAGCTCTACCTGTCCCTGTTCTATACTCAACACTTCCTTGAAAACCATTAGTAACATTAAGTCCTTCGAGGCTAAAGCTCTCCGGACATGACTAGGTTGAATAAGAAAGTTAGACTTGACAAGTTTCTTTTCCTTACTCATTTGGAGTTGTAGCTCATGTACTTGGGCAGGTGTAAGAGGAGCTAGGCTGACCTTTCTCTTGTCATGCACGAAGGTGTAGAGATTGGTTCTGCCATCATGCCTGGTCTCTTTGTCAAACTGCCATGGTCTTCCTAGTAGAAGATGGCCAGCTTGCATGGGCACCACGTCGCACACGACCTGGTCTTGGTACTTGCCCACACTGAATGGCACAGTGACTTGCTCATGAATCTTGAGCTCCACTTTGTCATCGAGCCATCTCAGTCTATATGGTCGAGGATGCGTGTCCTCTCTAGACCTAGCTTATCAACCATATACGCACTAGCAACGTTAGTGCAAGAACCACCATCTATGATGAGGTTACATACCTTTCCCTTGATGGTGCAACGGCTGTGGAAGATGTTCTCCCTTTGGATGGTCTCTGAAGGATCCACCATTGCACTGAGGATACGTCTAGTGACCAGCACTTCCCCCACATCAGGGTACTCAATGTCACCATATTCTCCTTCTGGTTCATAGTCCTCTTCATCTTGGGACTCATATTCTCCTGCCTCCGTAATCAGCATGACTCGGTTGTTTGGGCACTCCCTTGAGATGTGTCCACGTCCCCTGCACTTGAAACAAGTTATGTCACGTGATCTTTGAGGGTTAGAAGACTTACCAGGCTCTCTCTGGTCACGGGTGGGTTCAGGAGGCTTGCTCTTGAACCTTGACTCGATCTCTACGCTTTTGCCTTTGTCCACTGTCTTAGGCATGTTGCTTGGTGCCCAAGGTGTTTTAGGCTTGCTGCGGATGTCTTGGCTCTTACGTTTGATGTGCTGTTCAGCTTGCACAGATAGGTGGAACAAGTCTTTGAAGTCATTGTAGATTTGCCTTTCCACCTTGCGGCTGATCCTTTCTTGGAGTCCATCCAAGAATTTTGCCATCAATGCTTCTTCATCATCATTGAGCTCCAATCTTTTCCTTAACTTCTCGAACTCTTCATAGTACTCCTCTACTGATCTGGTACCTGCTTAAGAGTACGAAAACGACGTTGCAAATCTCTATGAAAGTAAGGTGGAACAAACCTTTGTCGCATGAGGTCTTTCATGTCGACCCATGAGTCTACGGGTCTCATTCTCTTCCTCCTTCTGTCAGATACCTCACGATCCCACCAGATGAGGGCATTGTCCGTGAGTTGTGCTACTGCCATTGAGACTCTCCTAGGTCCTGGTTGGTTGTAGTGATCAAAGATATGATCCATTCGCTTCTCCCAATCTAGGTAAGCCTCGGGGTCTACTTTTCCTGCAAAAGTTGGAGAGTTAGTTTAACATCAGGATGAATTTCCCGGTTAAAGGTGTGTTCATCTCCATCCTCATGACGTCTAGGAGGCATTCTTGGTCTCTGGTGAAGACCATATGGCTCAAAGCCATCATCTTCTGCCTCTGGTTGCCGTGGAGGTCCTCTCGGCCTATGGTGATAGTTATGAGGTTGTGTCCTCATCTCCATCTGGCTGGGGTTCCTCCTGTTCGTGCCGTGTCCTAAGGTACTCAGGACCCTCAGGACGATCTGGCTCAGCTCTCACGTGCCTTATGGCCTGGAATCTTACTGGTCTCTCCACGCGCTCCAACCTCTCGCCTATGGATGCGAGTTGTGTTTGGAGTGTGGTGAACATGGCCATCATGGCTTCAGCTGCGTCTCTATTCTCTTCTCCCATGTGTGCTACAAAGAAAGAAGACAATTAGGGTGCTCCTAAATTATTAGGAGAGTTTCTTTTTATATGGGATTCGAAAATAATGCAAAAAGGAAAATCCTAAGGAAAGGAAATTTGAAAAAAAGGAAACTTCCTAGACAACTTGTGCTAGCTGTCCAATTCGAATTCTTTTAGTATCTTTTCTATTTTCTTTTTCTTTTCTTTTTAATTAAACTTAAAAATAAAGGAAATATGACTTAAACAAAAAGGAAAACGTGTATGCAATGCAAAAGTGAATCTAAACCCTAGTGATACACGTAGGAGGCTAGATGCACTCGGTTTGGAGTTTGATGTTGTTTTTTGATTTTTTTCTTGAATACGACTTAAACTAATGCAAGAACTAGAAATAAGACAAGCAAAAGGATAGAAACAACCTGGTTTAGGAGCTTTAAGCTCTGATACCAAAATGATACAAGCCTTGATTCAAGGATGTATGCGCGTGGGCTGTTTGTAGAAGATTAGGTGAGAAACTCAACCTTAGGCTTCTGGATGGGGGTTTTCTGGTTGGTAAAGATGGAAGGGTGAAGTGAACCACACGAGGGGTGATGAACCTCGTGATAAATCACAAACTTAGAGCTAGGAGGGCTGGTCTCAACTAGGTTCTAAGCGCACAAGATTCTTAGAGAGAAACTTGTAGGAAAAAGTTCTACTTTATTAATAATCAAAAGGTTGTCGAACTACAATGCTGGAAGGAGCCTTATTAATATGCTCGACAGCTTGACCTTCTAGGGTCACTCAAACAAATAAAAGGAAAGTTTACAAAAGTGCACAAAAGGAAAAGATACAAAAGTGCATAACCGAAAAAGGACCTATTCCTAAAATGTTTTTGACTCAAAAATGTAAAACAACTAGATCCTACCCTGCAAAACAGAAAGAGGCATATATTCGAATGTAAACTTACCTTAACTCACCTCACGGCCAAGAAATGGAAGGTGGCCGTCCTTGTGGCATGCACGCGCCTTGCTCCTAGTCTTCGACTTGGAGTAGGGTTACAAATCTTGGGCCTTGACCTCTCTTGCCACTAAAGCCCAAGTCTCTGATGTCCCTTGTGTTGTTGAGAAGCTATTGGACTCTTCCTTGTATTTCTGGCCCATTGTCCTTAGTCGATCTTCTTCTAGAAGCTTGTTGACCCATAGGCTGAATTTGTGGAAGAGCGCCCTTGATCTGCTTCTTGTCATTGCTCCTTGAGGTACTACTGGTGTTGAGACTTCCTCTAAGTGCATGTCCTGGAGCTGGTAGCTCATTTGGTCCGAGTCCTCTTGTGTAGAAGTGGAAGTGCGCGTGTACTCGGCTGGATCGGCTGTACCGGCTGGATTGTGCGCGGTACTGGCCGGAATGACTTCAGGACCTGGCCAAGTTGATCCCGGAGTCGGCGGTGTCATCAGGGGGACCGGCGGTGTCATTCACGTCCCCACCAAGTGTGCCGGAAGCTTGGGCCTCTCCGCCGGCGATGTTGACCGGTCTGGTCCTATAGGTCGAGGGTCCGCGGTACTGTCTGGTCCGCAGGCGCGCGGATGGTCCTGCTGTCTCGGCAAGCTTCCTGGTCGGCCAGTCTGGTCTCCTGGCTGGATGCGACCTGATGTCCTCATCAGTGTGGATCACAAACTCCTTGGACAGCAAGTAATGCCAAGTCTCCAATGCTTCGGACCAGGGCATAAAGCTCCTTGTCGTAAGTGGGGTCAGTGAGGCACCACCTAGCTTCTCACTGAAGTATGCCATTGGCCTCTCTCCTTGGGTTAGCACTGCTCCTATGCCATTTCCAGAGGCATCACACTCCACTTTAAACGTCTTGTTGAAGTCGGGCAGGACTAGCACCGGTGCATGTGTAAGGCTCCTTCAAGGCCTGGAATGCCTTCTCCTGAGCTTCTCCCCAGCTGAATCCCACGTTCTTCTTCACTACTGCCGTCAATGCTGAGGCAATACTGCTGAAGTTGGGCACGAATCTCCTATAGAAGCTGGCCAGTCCGTGGAAGCTCCTCACTTGGCTGATGTTTCCTGGTTTTGGCCATTCTTGTATGGCTCGAATCTTCTCTTCATCAACCTGTAGGCCCTGTGAACTTACAACAAAACCTAAAAAGACAAGTTTATGAGTACAAAAGATGCACTTCTTGAGATTGGCATAAAGCTCTTCTTGTCGAAGGGTTTTAAGTACCATCTCAAGATGTGTGAGGTGTTCCCGTAGGCACTTACTATAAACTAATATATCATCAAAGTAAAGCACTACAAACTTACTGATGTACGCCCTAAGAACTTGGTTCATAAGGCGCATGAAGGTGCTTGGGGCATTAGTCAAGCCAAATGACATGACTGTCCACTCGTAGAGCCCTTGCTTTGTCTTGAAAGCAGTCTTCCATTCATCACCTTCCTTCATCCTGACCTGGCAGTATCCACTCTTGAGGTCTATCTTGGAGAAGACCGTGGCTCCACTCAGCTCATCTAGCATGTCATCAAGCCGTGGTATCCGATGCCGGTACTTGACTGTGATGGTGTTGATTGCTCCGCAGTCCACGCACATTCGCCAAGTTCCATCCTTCTTGGGCACTAGTAGCACTGGTACGGCACATGGACTGAGGCTCTCTCGAACATAGCCTTTCTCCAGGAGATCCTTGACTTGCTTCTCAAGCTCCTTGGACTCCTCTGGACTCATCCGGTAGGCTGGCCGGTTGGGCAGGACTGCTCTGGGTACTAAGTCGATCTGGTGTTCTATGCCACATAAAGGAGGCAAGCCTGCTGGTATCTCCTCTGGGAACACATCCTGGAACTTGTTGAGGAGAGTTGCCACTTCAGGAGATAGCTCTACCTGTTCTTTTTCTACATTCAACACTTATTTGAAAACCATTAGTAGTATTAGATCCTTCGAGGCTAAAGCTCTCCAGACATGACTCGGTTGAATAAGAAAGTTAGATTTAATGAGCTTCTTTTCCTTACTCATTTGCTGTTGAAGCTCATGTACCTTGGCGGGTGTAAGAGGAGCTAGGCTGACCTTTCTCTTGTCATGCACGAAAGTTTAGAGATTGGTTTGGCCATCATGCCTGGTCTCCTTGTCAAACTGCCATGGTCTTCCTAGCAGAAGATGGCCAGCTTGCATGGGCACCACGTTGCACACGACTTGGTCTTGGTACTTGCCCACACTGAATGGCACAGTGACTTGCTCATTGATCTTGAGCTCCACTTTGTCATCGAGCCATCTCAGTCTATATGGTCGAGGATGCCTTGTCTTCTCTAGACCTTGCTTATTAACCATATATGCACTAGCAACGTTAGTGCAAGAACCACCATCAATGATGAGGTTACATACCTTGCCTTTGATGGTGCAACGGCTGTGGAAGATGTTCTCCCTTTGGATGGTCTCTGAAGGATCCACCATTGCACTGAGGATGCGTCTAGTGACCAGCACTTCCCTCACATCAGGGTACTCAATGTCACCATATTCTTCTTCTGGTGCATATTCCTCTTCATCTTGGGACTCATATTCTCCGGCCTCCATAATCAGCATGACCCGGTTGTTTGGCCGCTCCCTTGAGATGTGTCCACGACCCCTACACTTGAAACAAGTGATGTCACGTGATCTTTGAGGGTTAGAAACTTACTAGGCTCTCTCTGGTCACGGGTGGGTTCAGGAGGCTTGCTCTTGAACCTTGACTCGATCTCTATGCTCTTGCCTTTGTCTACGAGCTTGGGAATGTTGCTTGGTGCCCAAGGCGTCTTAGGCTTTCTGCGGATGTCTTGGCTCTTACGTTTGATGTGCTGCTCAGCATGGACAGATAGGTGGAACAAGTCTTTGAAGTCATTGTAGATTTGCCTTTCCACCTTGCAGCTGATTCTTTCTTGGAGTCCATCCAAGAATTGTGCCATCAACGCTTCTTCATCATCATTGAGTTCCAGCCTGTTCCTTAGCTTCTCGAACTCTTCATAGTACTCCTCTACTGATCTTGTACCCTGCTTAAGAGTACGAAAACGACGTTGCAAGTCCCTATGAAAGTAAGGTGGAACAAACCTTTGTCGCATGACATCTTTCATGGCGACCCATGAGTCTATGGTCCTCATTCTTTTCCTCCTTCTGTCAGATACCTCACGATCCCATCAGATGAGGGCATTATCCGTGAGTTGTGCTACTGCCATTGAGACTCTCATAGGCCATGGTTGGTTGTAATGATCAAAGATATGATCCATTCTTCTCTCCCAATCTAGGTAAGCCTTGGGGTCTACTTTTCCTGCAAAACTTGGAGGAGTTAGCTTAACATCAGGATGAGTTACCCGGTTGTAGGCGTGTTCATCTCCATCCTCATGATGTCTAGGAGGCATCCTTGGTCTCTGGTGAAGACCATATGGCTCGAAGCCATCTTCTGCCTCTGGTTGCCGTGGAGGTCCTCTCGGCCTATGGTGATAGTTATGAGGTTGTGTGTCCTCATTTCCTTGATAGTGCATCGGCTATCACATTGTCTTTGCCCTTCTTGTACTTGATGACGTACAGGAAGGTCTCAATGAACTCCATCCACCTGGCATGTCTCCTCTTGAGATTGGTTTGCCCTCTGAGGTGTTTGAGAGTCTCGTGATTAGTGTGGATCACAAACTCCTTGGACAGCAAGTAATGCTGCCAAGTCTCCAATGCTCGGACCAGGGCATAAAGCTCCTTGTCGTAAGTGGGGTAATTAAGTGAGGCACCACCTAGCTTCTCACTGAAGTATGCCATTGGCCTCTCTCCTTGGGTTAGAACTGCTCCTATGCCTATTCTAGAGGCATCACACTCCACTTCAAACGTCTTGTTGAAGTCGGGCAGGACTAGCACTGGTGCATGTGTAAGGCTGTCCTTCAAGGCCTGCAATGCCATCTCCTGAGCTTCTCCCCAGCTGAATCCCACGTTCTTCTTCACTACTGCCGTCAATGCTGAGGCAATACTGCTGAAGTTGGGCACGAATCTCCTATAGAAGCTTGCCAGTCCGTGGAAGCTCCTCACTTGGCTGATGTTGCCTGGTGTTGGCCATTCTTGTATGGCTCGAATCTTCTCTTCATCAACCTGTAGGCCCTGTGAACTTACAACAAAACCTAAAAAGACAAGTTTATGAGTACAAAAGATGCACTTCTTGAGATTGGCATAAAGCTCTTCTTGTCGAAGGGTTTTAAGTACCATCTCAAGATGTGTGAGGTGTTCCCGTAGGCACTTACTATAAACTAATATATCATCAAAGTAAACTACTACAAACTTACTGATGTACGCCCTAAGAACTTGGTTCATAAGGCGCATGAAGGTGCTTGGGGCATTAGTCAAGCCGAATGGCATGACTATCCACTCGTAGAGCCCTTGCTTTGTCTTTAAAGCAGTCTTCCATTCATCACCTTCCTTCATTCTGACCTGGTGGTATCCACTCTTGAGGTCTACCTTGGAGAAAATCGTGGCTCCAGTCAGCTCATCTAGCATGTCATCCAGCCGTGGTATCGGATGCCGGTACTTGACTGTGATATTGTTGATTGCTCGGCAGTCCATGCACATTCGCCAAGTCCCATCCTTCTTGGGCACTAGTAGCACTGGTACGGCACATGGACTGAGGCTCTCTCGAACATAGCCTTTCTCCAGGAGCTCCTTGACTTGCTTCTCAAGCTCCTTGGACTCCTCTGGACTCATCCGGTAGGCTGGCCGGTTGGGCAGGACTGCTCCGGGTACTAAGTCGATCTGGTGTTCTATACCACGTAAAGGAGGCAAGCCTGCTGGTATCTCCTCTGGGAACACATCCTGGAACTTGTTGAGGAGAGTTGCCACTTCAGGAGGTAGCTCTACCTGTTCTTTTTCTACATTCAACACTTCTTTGAAAACCATTAGTAGCATTAGATCTTTCGAGGCTAAAGCTCTCCGGACATGACTTGGTTGAATAAGAAAATTAGATTTAATGAGCTTCTTTTCCTTACTCATTTGCTGTTGAAGCTCATGTACCTGGGCAGGTGTGAGAGGAGCTAGGCTGACCTTTCTCTTGTCATGCACGAAAGTGTAGAGATTGGTTCGGCCATCATGCCTGGTCTCCTTGTCAAACTGCCATGGCCTTCCTAGCAGAAGATGGCCAGCTTGCATGGGCACCACGTCACACACGACTTGGTCTTGGTACTTGCCCACACTGAATGGCACAGTGACTTGCTCATTGATCTTGAGCTCCACTTTGTCATCGAGCCATCTCAGTCTATATTGTCGAGGATGCCTTGTCTTCTCTATACCTAGCTTATCAACCATATATGCAGTAGCAACGTTAGTGCAAGAACCACCACCAATGATGAGGTTACATACCTTGCCCTTGATGGTGCAACGGCTGTGGAAGATGTTCTCCCTTTGGATGGTCTCTGAAGGATCCACCATTGCACTGAGGATGAGTCTAGTGACCAGCACTTCCCTAACATCAGGGTACTCAATGTCACCATATTCTTCTTCTGGTTCATATTCCTCTTCATCTTGAGACTCATATTCTCCAGCCTCCGTAATCAGCATGACCCGGTTGTTTGGGCGCTCCCTTGAGATGTGTCCACGACCGCTACACTTGAAACAAGTGATGTCACGTGATCTTTGAGGGTTAGAAGACTTACTAGGCTCTCTCTGGTCACGGGTGGGTTCAGGAGGCTTGCTCTTGAACCTTAACTCGATCTCTATGCTCTTGCCTTTGTCTACCAGCTTGGGAATGTTGCTTGGTGCCCAAGGCGTCTTAGGCTTTCTGCGGATGTCTTGGCTCTTACGTTTAATGTGCTGCTCAGCGTGGACAGATAGGTGGAACAAGTCTTTGAAGTCATTGTAGATTTGCCTTTCCACCTTGCGGCTGATTCTTTCTTGGAGTCCATCCAAGAATTGTGCCATCAAGGCTTCTTCATCATCATTGAGCTCTAGTCTGTTCCTTAGCTTCTCGAACTCTTCATAGTACTCCTCTACTGATCTGGTACCCTGCTTAAGAGTACGAAAACGACGTTGCAAGTCCCTATGAAAGTAAGGTGGAACAAACCTTTGTCGCATGAGGTCTTTCATGTCGACCCATGAGTCTACGGGTCTCATTCTCTTCCTCCTTCTGTCAGATACCTCAAGATCCCACCAGATGAGGGCATTGTCCGTGAGTTGTGCTACTGCCATTGAGACTCTCCTAGGTCCTGGTTGGTTGTAGTGATCAAAGATATGATCCATTCGCTTCTCCCAATCTAGGTAAGCCTCGGGGTCTACTTTTCCTGCAAAACTAGGAGGAGTTAGCTTAACATCAGGATGAGTTACCCGGTTGTAGGCATGTTCATCTCCATCCTCATGATGTCTAGGAGGCATCCTTGGTCTCTGGTGAAGACCATATGGCTCGAAGCCATCTTCTGCCTCTGGTTGCCGTGGAGGTCCTCTCACCCTATGGTGATAGTTATGAGGTTGTGTGTCCTCATCTCCATCTGGCTGGGGCTCCTCCTGTTTGTGCCGTGTCCTAAGGTGCTCAGGACCCTCAGCACGGTCTTGCTCAGCTCTCACGTTCCTTATGGCCTGGAATCTCACAGGCCTCTCCACGCGCTCTAACCTCTCGCCTATTGATGCGAGTTGCGTTTGGAGGGTGGTGAACATGGTCATCATGGCTTCGGTTGCTTCTCTATTCTCTTTTGCCATTGCATACTACAAAGAAAGAAGACAAGTTATGCTGCTCTTAAATTATTAGGAGGGTTTTCTTTTATAAGGGCGATTCGAAAAAATGCAAAAAGGAAAAATCTGAGAAATGGAAATTTCGAAAATATGGAGATATGAACAAAAAGGAAACTTTCTTGACAACTATTGCTAGCTGTCCAATTCGAATCCTTTTGCTATTTTTCCTATTTTCTTTTTCTTTTCTTTTTAATTTAACTTAAATTTAATGGAAATATGATTCTAATAAAAAGAAAAGTCGAAAATAGCAATGCAAGAATGATTCTAGAACCTAGTGATACACGTAGGAACTAGATGCACTCGGTATGAACTTAGATGTTATTTTTTTGATTTTCTTGAATGAAACTTAAACTAATGCAAGAACAAGAAACAAGACAAGTTAAAGGATAGAAACAACCTGGTTTAGGAGCTTTAAGCTCTGATACGAAAATAATACAAGCCTCGATTCAAGGCTTATATGCGCGTGGGCTGTTTGGAGAAGGTTAGGTGAGAAACTCGACCTTAGACTTCTTGGATAGGGGTTTTTGGGTTGGTATTCGATGGAAAGATGAAGTGAACCACACGAGGGGTGATGAACCTCGTGATAAATCACAAACTTAGAGCTAGGAGGGCTGGTCTCAACTAGGTTCTAAGCGCACAAGATTCTTAGAGAGAAAACTTGTAGGAAAAAGTTCTACTTTATTAATAATCAAAAAGGTTGTCGAACTACAATGCTGGAAGGAGCCTTATTAATATGCTCGACAGCTTGACCTTCTAGGGTCGACTCAAAGAAAGAAAAGGAAAGATTACAAAAGTGCACAAATGGAAAATGTAGAAAAGTGCATTACCGAAAAACGACCTATTTCTAAAATGTCTTTGACTCAAGAAATGTAAATATTCTTATTGAAAACTTACCTTACTTACCTCACAGCCAAGAAATGGAAGGTGGCCGTCCTTGTGGCATGCACGCGCCTTGCTCCTAGTCTTCGACTTGGAGTAGGGTTAGGAATCTTTGGGCCCTGACCTCTCTTGCCACTAAAGCCCAAGTCTCTGAAGTCCCTTGCATTGTTGAGAAGCCTTTGGAATCTTCTTTGCACTTCTGGATCATTGTCCTTAGTCGATTTTCCTCTAGGAGCTTGTCCACCCATAAGCTGAACTTGTGGAAGAGTGCTCTTCATCTGCTCCTTGTCATTGCTCCTGATGGCACTAGTTGTGTGGAGACTTCCTCTAGATGCATTTCCTGTATCTGGTAGCTTATCTGGTCCGAGTTTCCTTGTGTAGAAGTTGAAATGCTCGTGCACTCGGCTGGATTGGCTGTACCGGCTGGACTGTGCGAGGTACTGGCCGGAATGCCTTCAGGACCGGCCAAGTTGATCCCGGAGTCGGCGGCGTCACCAGGGGGACCGGCGGTGTCATCCACGTTGCCACAAATTGTGCCAGAAGCTTGGGCCTCTCCGCCGGCAATGCTGATTGGTCGAGGGTCCGTTGGTACTGCTTGGGCCGGCAGACGTGCCAAATGGCCCGGTTGTCTCGGGTAAGCTTCCTGGTCGGCCAGTCTGGTCTCCTGGCTGGACGTACGACTTGATGTCCTCATCCGGAGGTGATACAAGCCTTGATTCAAGGATGTATGCGCGTGGGCTGTTTGGAGAAGTTTAGGTGAGAAACTCGACCTTAGACTTCTTGGATAGGGGTTTTTGGGTTGGTATTCGATGGAAAGATGAAGTGAACCACACGAGGGGTGATGAACCTCGTGATAAATCACAAACTTAGAGCTAGGAGGGCTGCTCTCAACTAGATTCTAAGCGCACAAGATTCTTGAGAGAAAACTTGTTGGGGAAAAAGTTCTATCTTTATTAACATCAAAAAGGTTGTCGAACTACAATGCTGGAAGGAGCCTTATTGATATGATCGACAGCTTGACCTTCTAGGGTCGACTCAAACAAGGAAAAGGAAAGTTTACAAAAGTGCACAAAAGAAAAGATACAAAAGTGTATAATCGAAAAAGGACCTATTCCTAAAATTTCTTTGACTCAATAAAGTAAATATTCTAGATCCTACCCTACAAAACAGAAAGAGGCATATATTCGAATTGAAACTTACCTTAACTTACCTCATGGCCAAGAAATGGAAGGTGGCCGTCCTTGTGGCATGCACGCGCCTTGCTCCTAGTCTTCGACTTGGAGTAGGGTTAAGAATCTTTGGGCCCTGACCTCTCTTGCCACTAAAGCCCAAGTCTCTGATGTCCCTTGTGTTGTTGAGAAGCCATTGGACTCTTCCTTGCATTTTGGCCCATTGTCCTTAGTCGATCTTCCTCTAGGAGCTTGTCGACCCATAAGCTAAATTTGTGGAAGAGTGCCCTTGATCTGCTTCTTGTCATTGCTCCTTGAGGTACCACTGGTGTAGATACTTCCTCTAGGTGCATGTCCTGGAGCTGGTAGCTCATTTGGTCCGAGTCCTCTTGTGTAGAAGTAGAAATGCGCGTGTACCCGGCTGGATCGGCTGGATTGTGCGAGGTACTGGCCAGAATGCCTTCAGGACCGGCCAAGTTGATCCCGGAGTTGGCGGCATCACCAGAGGGACCGGCGGTGTCATCCACGTCGCCACCAAGTATGCCGGAAGCTTGGGCCTCTCCGCTGGCAATGGTGGCTGCTCTGGTCCTTGTGGTCGAGGGTCCGGCGGTACTGCTTGGGCCGGCAGGCGTGCCAGATGGTCCGGCTGTCTCGGGCAAGCTTCCTGGTCGTCCAGTCTGGTCTCCTGGATGGATGTACGACCTGATATCCTCATCAGGAGGGCTGCTACTTCAGGAGGTAGCTCTATCTGTTCTGTCTCTACACTCAAAACCTCTTTGAAAACCATTAGTAACATTAAGTCGTTTGAGGGTAAAGCTCTCCGGACATGACTCGGTTGAATGAGAAAGTTAGATTGAATGAGTTTCTTTTCCTTACTCATTTTCTGTTGTAGCTCATGTACATGGGCAGGTGTGAGAGGAGCTAGGCTGACTTTTCTCTTATTGTGCACAAATGTGTAGAGATTGGTTCGGCCATCATGCCTTGTCACCTTGTCAAACTGCCATGGCCTTCCTAGCAAAAGATGGCCAGCTTGCATAGGTACTATATCACAGACTACCTGGTCCTGGTATCTGCCCACACTGAATGGCACGGTTACTTGCTTATGGATCTTGAGCTCCACCTTGTCATCTAGCCATCTCAATCTGTATGGCCAGGGGTGTTTTGTCTTTTCTAGGCCTAGCTTATCAACCATATAGGCACTGGTCACGTTAGTGCAAGAACCACAATCTATGATGAGATTACATACCTTGCCCTTGATGGTGCACCGGCTGTGGAAGATGTTCTCCCTTTGAATGGTCTCGGAGTGGTCTACCATTGCACTGAGGATACGTCTAGTGACCAGTACTTCCCCCACATCAGGGTACTCTATGTCACCGTATTCTGCTTTTGGTTCAAAGTCCTCTTCATCTTGAGACTCAAATTCTCCAGCTTCTGTGATCAGCATGACTCGGTTGTTTGGGCACTCCCTTGAGATGTGACCGCGACCCCTACAAAGTGATATCACCTGATCTCTAAGGGTTAGAAGACTTACTAGGCTCTCTCTGGTCACGGGTTTTCTCAGGAGGCTTGCTCTTGAACCGTGATTTGGTTTCTATGCTCTTGCCCTTGTCTATGGGCTTGGTGCTAATGCTTGGTGCCCAAGGAGTCTTAGGTTTGTTGCGTATGTCTTGGCTCTTATGCCTGATGTGCTGCTCAGCCTGGACAGAGAGGTGGAACAAGTCCTTGAAATCATTACAGATTTGTCTCTCCACCTTTCGGCTGATCCTCTCTTGTAAACCATCCAAAAATTGAGCCATCAATGCTTCATCATCGTCATTGAGCTCCAGCCTGTTCCTTAGCCATTCAAACTCCTCGTAGTACTCCTCTACTGATCTTGTGCCCTGTTTAAGAGTACGAAAACGTTGTTGCAAATCTCTATGGAAATAAGGTGGGACAAACCTTTGCCTCATGAGATCCTCTATGTCGACCAAAGAATCTACGGGCCTCAATCTCCTTCTCCTACGGTCAGAAGCCTCATGATCCCACCAGATGAGGGTATTATCCGTGAGTTGTGCTACTGCCATGGAGACTCTCCTAGGGCCTGGCTGGTTGTAATGGTCGAAGATGTGATCCATCCTTCTTTCCCAATCTAGATAGGCCTCGGGGTCTACTCTTCCTGCAAAACTAGGAGGTGTTAGCTTGACATCGTGACTGTTTACCCGATTGTAGGCTTAGTCATCTCCACCCTCATGATATCTAGGGGGCATCCTTGATCTCTGGGGATGACCATAGGGCTCGTAGCCATTGCCCTCTGCTTCTGCTTGCCGTGGAGGTCCTATCGGTCTAGGGTGATAGCCATGAGGCTGTTGGTCCTCATCTCCATCCGGCTGGGGTTCCTCCTGTTCTGGCGGTGTCCTAGGGTGATCAGGACCTTCAGCAGGGTCTTGGTCAGTCCTCACGTGCCTTATGGCCTGAAATCTCACCGGCCTATCCACACGCTCCAGCCTCTCGCTGATTGATGCGAGTTGTGTTTGGAGGGCGGTGAACATGGCCATCATGGCCTTGGTTGCATCTTGATTCCCTTCAGCCGTCATGTGCTACAAGAAGAAAAACAAGTTAGTTTGCTTCTAAGAATCCTTTAGGAGGGTTTTATTTTATATTAGAAGAAAATGCAAATAGAAAAGGAAAAATTAGAAAAAATGAAAGATCCTAACAATTAATTTTGCAAATCCTTACAATTAATACAAATCTCCTAGATTTATTTTTTTGGTCGATTTTCTTGATTTTTTATATTTAATTTAATTAATAATGGAAATATACTTTTAACAAAAAGGAAAAACGAAGTTGCAAGAGAGGATGAATCTAGACCCTAGTGATACACTTAGGAGATAGATGCACTCTGTTTGAATTTTACATGTTATTTTTTTGATTTTTCGAATGAAACTTAAACTAATGCACGAATTGGAAATAAGATTAAAGTAAAGGATAGAAACAACCTGGTTTTAGGAGCTTAACCTCTGATAACAAAATGATACAAGCCTTTAATCAAGACCGTACCACTCGCAGACTGGTTGGAGAACAATAGGCGAGAAACTCGGCCTTAGGCTTCTGGATAGGGGTTTTATGGTGGATATTGGATGGAGGGGTGATGTGAACCACACGAGGGGTGATGAACCTCGTGATAAATTACAACTTAGAAGCTAGGAGGGCTGGTCTCAACTAGGGTTCTAAGGGATAGAGTTTTAGGAGAAAACTCGTAGGAAAAAGTTCTATTTTTATTAATAATCAAAAGTTGTCGAACACATTGCTAAACAAGCCTTATTAATATGCTCGGCCGCCTTGGCCTTCTAGGGTCGACCCAAATTAAAAATGGAAAAGTTACAAAAGTGCATAAGGAAAATTACAAAAGGAAATAACCGAAAAAGGACACCTACCTAAATTGTTCTTGACTCAAAAATGGAAAACTACAAATTCCTACCCTGCAAAACAGAAAATGCAAGTGTATAAATGAAAACTTACCTTCCTTACCTTTCGGCCAAGAAATGGAAGGTGGCCAACCTTGTGGCATGCACGCGCCTAGCTCCTAGTCTTCAACTTGGAGTAGGGTTACGAAATGTTGGGCCTTGACCTCTTTCACCACGAGAAGCCAAGTCTCTGGACTCCTTTGCAATGTTGAGAAGCTTTTGGATTCTTCTTTGTACTCTTGGCCCAATGCTCCTTGTCGATGGTCTTCTAAGAGCTTGTTTACCCACAAGCTGAACTTGTGGAAGAGTGCCCTTGTCCTGCTCCTTGTCATGGCTTTTGGTGGCACCAATGGTGTAGAGACTTCATACAGGTTCATGTCGTGAAGCTGGTAGCTGAGTTGATCCGAGTCTCATTGTGTAGAGGTGGAAATGGTGGTGCAATCGCGTGAGCCAGCTGGATTGTGCATGGAGCTGGCTGAGTTGGGATCGAAGCCAGCCAGATTGATTTGTGAGCCGGTGGTGTCACCAGTTGGTGCAGCGGTGTCATTCACGTCACCGCCAGTTGGGCCGGAGGTTTGGGCCTCTCCACCAGAAAAGTTGATCGGCCCGGCCCGGCTGATCATAGGGTCGGCAGTACCACTTGGCCCGGTCGACAAGCCAAATGGCCCGGCTCTCTCAAGCAAGCTTTCTTGTCGGCCATTTTGGTCTTCTGGCTGGCCAGATGATCTGATGTCCTCATCACTTTGCTAAAACATGCCAAACTAGACAACTAATAACAAGCTTACAAGTAGAACGCAAAAATGTTAAGCCTAAAAGTGTTAAGGCAATAAAAGAGCTTCAATTTGAAATGTCCAGTACTAGCATAATGCACTTTTCTTTGCCAAAATTTGTTGAAACAGGTCTACAAAAGCAAGGATTCAACAAAGATCAAGAAGAGACACCTCCTACATTAAACCGATGTTCGGAATCAACAGGAGACCATGGAGAACCCAACATCTTGGAGGCAAAGTGATACAAGCCTCGATTCAAGGCTTATATGCGCGTGGGCTGTTTGGAGAAGGTTAGGTGAGAAACTCGACCTTAGACTTCTTGGATAGGGGTTTTTGGGTTGGTATTCGATGTAGGGGTGAAGTGAACCACACGAGGGGTGATGTACCTCGTGATAAATCACAAACTTAGAGCTAGGAGGGCTGGTCTCAACTAGGTTCTAAGCGCACAAGATTCTTAGAGAGAAAACTTGTTGGAAGAAAGTTCTACTTTATTAATATCAAAAAGGTTGTCGAACTACAATGCTGGAAGGAGCCTTATTAATATGCTTGACAGCTTGACCTTCTAGGGTCGACTCAAAGAAAGAAAAGGAAAGATTACAAAAGTGCACAAATGGAAAATGTACAAAAGTGCCTAACCGAAAAAGGACCTATTCCTAAAATGTCTTTGACTCAAAAAATGTAAATATTCTAGATCCTACCCTGCAAAACAGAAAGCGGCAAATATTCGAATTTAAAACTTACCTTACTTACCTCACGGCCAAGAAATGGAAGGTGGCCGTCCTTGTGGCATGGACAAACCATGCTCCTAGTCTTCGACTTGGAGTAGGGTTAGGAATCTTTGGGCCCTGACCTCTCTTGCCACTAAAGCGCAAGTCTCTGAAGTCCCTTGCATTGTTGAGAAGCCTTTGAACTCTTCTTTGCACTTCTGGCCCATTGTCCTTAGTCGATCTTCTTCTAGGAGCTTGTCGACCCATAAGCTGAACTTGTGGAAGAGTGCTCTTGATCTGCTCCTTGTCATTGCTCCTGGTGGCACTACTGGTGTAGAGACTTCCTCTAGATGCATGTCCTGAAGCTGGTAGCTCATCTGGTCCGAGTCTCCTTGTGTAGAAGTTGAAATGCTCGTGTACTCGGCTGGATCGGCTGTACCGGCTGGACTGTGCGAGGTACTGGCCGGAATGCCTTCTGGGCCGGCCAAGTTGATCTCGGAGTCGGCGGCGTCACCAAGGGGGCCGGCGGTGTCATCCACGTCACCACCAATTGTGCCGGAAGCTTGGGCCTCTCCGCCGGCAATGCTGATCGGTCCGGTCCTATTGGTCGAGGGTCCGGCGGTACTGCTTGGGCCGGCAAACGTGCCAAATGGCCCGGCTGTCTCGGGCAAGCTTCCTGATCGGCCAGTCTGATCTCCTGGCCGGACATACGACCTGATGTCCTCATCAAAAAGCAAAGCAACCAGCTTCAACGGAATGCAGTAATTGCTTCCTTTCCTATCAGGGAGCAACCGCCAGATGCACCATGGCCACATCCTAATCATATAAGGGCCATAAACCGAGGTAATGCCCTAAACCCACAAGTAAATCAATGTATTAACTTTCCTTCTCTATGTGCAGGCAAAAATGCTTTGAGGGCAAAACATTTCAAAGGGGAAGATATGATGAGGTCATCGGCCCAACCCCCGGTCAATAGCATGGCCCGGCCGGCCCAAGGAACACAAAGGCGGCCAAATACGCACAAAAGAATACATGGGTGTATTTACATGAATTCAAGCCTAACCAAGAAGCGGCCAGCCAAGACCAAACCTGGCCTATAATTCTGACTCACAGAAGACAATCAGCAACATGGATCTCACCCCAAACTAGGCCAGATAAATTCATGCACCATACATCAAGTTGGAATTTCCGAAACTTACCATATTGGGAACATTTCTTATATTAAATCCTCCAAAATTTTCTTTGGTGACCAGGAGACGTTTTGGTACTTCAAGGTGCTCCCTTAAGCACTTCTAGAAGTGAAAAACGCCTTGGACAAGGCGGGTCTATCCGTGCCTTCAAATAAACCGATTGGAGCCGTTTATGGCAAGTGAGATGGCCAACTAGTTTAATCACTTGCAAACCAAAACATGGCGTCCAAGAAATATTATTAAGGCCCTAAGGAAGCCCAAAATAAACCAACCATGCACCAGCCACCATAGGATCAGGCGAATCCCTTTCCTCCAAGACTTGCCATATATGGACCGAAGTGCACTTAATGTGTTCAGATTGCAATATCTCTATTCCTTGCAACTTGGGCACATATTGAAGAATTTCCAAAGCATCGAGGATGTACCTAGAAATCATAAATTCGCCCCAAAGCTCTCAAGATACAAGCATCCACACTTTCTTTGTTGGCCAAACTACACATTAATGGCCAACAACCATATATTTTAAATGAATGATTTCCTTTTCTCTTTAGGTTTAGAACCGTTGCTAGGAGCACTATATAAGCTTAGCACGGACTCATTGTAAAGACAAACCACCATTGGAATAAAAAGTTGAATATAATTTTATTTTTCAAAGCCTTGTCTTTGAACTTGTTCTTATTCTTTAGATACTAAGTGTGTGATTCACATCCTTTTTATTGAAGCCACGGCCTGGTTAGTTTGAGTGATTCAAACTCCCTTGGTCCACCTTTGATCGTGTGATTCGATCAAAACCCCCTCCTTTTAGTTCTCTTGCCCGCTTAAGTCAAGAGAGATTCTCGGCCTTACGAGTCACGGCCGTACCGCTTGTAAGATTGATACTCAATCTTTCATCACTAAGGGTGTTTGGGAGAGAGTTGTACTGGAGATGGGTGACCTGGGAAGTCCTCGTGTTGCATTTCATTTTTATTTACTCAATTTTTTATGTGTCTATTGTAAAATGCCATCTTTTTGAAACCCCATACATTGTGCACCCGCGATGAACTACACGGCTGACAATACCATTTTGGGAAACTCTCTCAAAGACCTTAATAATCATGGTTTTTGCATTGTTTCACCATGCCTTTCACCACACTTTTTCGTGTCTTCATTAGCATTTTAGGCATTGTATCCGCCCATTTATATTCATTGGCATTCAGCATTGCATTCTATAGGTTAGTGCATACATTGTTGCATCTTGCATACCTTAATCTTTCATTTCAGGTAGAACGAGAAGTTAGACTAGACAAAGAGCCAAAAATGGTCAAGGAGTGTTCCGGAGGGCACAAGATCAGCCATCCGGTCAATCTTGGCAGGCCGATCCCAACCGATCGCACCAGGCCTGTCGCGCATCACCTTAAGAGTGTCCTGCCCGATCTCCCACACCAGCCGATCATGGGATCTGCCGGACCACGAGATCCATCATCCGGCCAATCGCACCAGGCCGATCGCGCACAACCTGGCCAGCTCCTGGCCAGCTCCTGCCCAGACCTACCGAGCCCAGACCTTCTGAGCCCAGACTGATCCTGCCGAATGCCTGCCAAGCCCTAGCCATGCCTGACCAAGCGATCGACCATCCAGCCCATCGCACCACACCGATAGCACACCACCCGGCAGGTCCTTCCCAGACCTGCCGAGCCCAAACCAATCCTGCCAAGTGCCTACCGAGTGCCTGCCGAGCCCGAACCACACTTGACCATGCGATTGGCCATCCGGCCGATCGCACCACACCAATCCCACGTGCCCATCACAAGATCACCCATCAAGCCGATCTCACCATGGCCGATCTCAGATCAACCCCACGGATCTACAGCTCATTATGAGATCATCCATATGGCCGATCTAGGGCCAGCCCGAGGCCAAATGATTTCAAACCTATTTTTACTACCCGGTTTATCCCATGATTAAACATAATTGTTAGGGATACTATAGAAACCCTTTCTAAACACTTTTAAAATAATTTTTATTCATGTTTCTTTTAGTTTATTACTCTGGTCTTTTTTATAGAGAGGAGAGATTGGTTTCAACCTTTGTTCTTGCACTCTTGGTTTCTAGTGAAGGATGTCTCTTCCCTATCTCTTATCTTATGTTTCTTTGCTTTTACTTCTTTATGCTTACTGTTTTATTGAATATGTTTGATTTGACTAGTTTTCTGTATGGATCATGCGTAAGGTAGATTAGGGGAATATGATGTTGACTTAGGGTTGTTTATATAGATTAGATGACAAATCCCTGATGTTTAGGGTGTCCTTAACGCTAGGGATTGAAGTAGCTAATCAATTCTTAGATCGATGATGTTCTGCTCCTGATAAGTGTAGACAAAACGTGTAGGTAGGCCTAAACATCCTTATTTCATCTTCGCCAACAAGAGTTGATATCTAAGGTGATAGGTGGACAAGATTAGACTTGAACCTAATTATCACAAAGCGATAGATTGCTGTGCAAAAGACTTGTAGTCTATAGACTAGTGAATGGGCTGTTACCACAAGAGTGGATCAGTCTACTAGATAATGTTTTAAGTCTTAGGGGTTCGTTTAATCAAACCTGTAGAATTGTTAGTCAAAGGAAGATTGCCCCGAATCTAAGGCCTTGCCCACTGTCCATATTTCTTGTTCATTGAAATAACTCATCTTTACTTTCTTTGCAATTAAATTATTAGATAACCAATCAAAAAACCAATTTTTATTAACCTAGATTTATGTGTTTCATGCATTCCTAGTTGATACAAGCTTGGGATCGTGGCCGTGATGCTCTCGGACCGGGTGCAAGGATCTTAGGCGAGAAACTCGGCCTTAGGCTTCTTAGGGTAGTTTGGATGTGTGTTTCGGGTTGTGGGGTGAAGTGAACCACACGAGGTGTGACGGGTCTCGTGATAAATCACAACACTAATTCTAGGAGTACAAATCTCAACTAGGTTTAGAGCTAACAAGAGAACTTTGTGTGCAAAGACTCTTTGGAAGAAAATGCGTATCTTTATTAATATGGGGCAAAAAGTTGTTGAACTAAAATGCTGAAAGAGCCTTACAAAAGTTCACAAAGGATAATTTTTAACAAATGGAAACAACCAAAGAAAAAAGGAAAAGATAAAAAAGTGCACAAAGAAAAATTACAACAAATGGAAACAACCAAAAAATAAACTACTTAAAGTTCTTGACTCAACAAAAAGGAAAAAATAGTAAATTCTACCCGGAAAAACAGAAAATGCAACATATAGATATGTAAAAATTAATGTCTTATCTCTCGGCCAAGAAATAAAAAGTGGCCGACTTTATGGTAGGCACACGCCTTGCTCCTAATCTTGCAGTTGAAGTAGGTTTACACACCTTTGGGCATTGACCTCGTTTGGTAGAGAGCCCATGCTTCTGGAGCAAGTTGGTGAAGTGGTGGGCCCTTAGCTTGGTTGTTGCACTCTTGTCCCGTGGTTGAATCGCCTTGGTCTTCTAAAAGTCCTTCCACGAACAAGCTGAACTTGTGGTAGAGTGCTCCAGTTATGCTTCTCGGCATTGCTCATGGTGGCACCATTGGGGCTGAAGTATCTCCTAGATCCATGCCTTGAAGCTGGCTGCTCAGCTGGTCCAAGTCTTCTAGAGTGTGGCTCGTGCTGGCCGTCTGGCCAATTGATACGGCCATGTTGCCAATCAAGCCGGTCGTGTCGGGCAGGTCTTCTGGTCGGCCATCTTCTTGGTCAGGTCTTTCTGGCCGGCCATTTGATCTGGTGCCCTCATCATCCCCTCCCTCTTTAGTAGGGTTTGTCCTAAAAACTGGATCATCTGCTTGGAAGGGAGCTAAATCAGTTACGTTTAAGGTGTTAGACACGTTAAACTCACCTGGAAGCTCGAGCCGTTAGGCATTGTTGTTAATTCTTTTGAGTATCCTGAATGGTCCATCTCCTCTGGGGGCTAGGTTGGAACTCCGTAGGTGGTGAAACCTCTCCTGACTTAGGTGGAGCCACACCCAATCGCCTGGTTGGAAGATCATCTCGTTTCGCCCCTTGTTGGCATGAGTCACGTATTGCCCGGTACTCTTCTCTAGGTCTTCCATGACCTTCTGGTGTAGCTTCTTGACGAATTCTTCCTTAGACTCTCTGTTCAGACTGGTCATCTCAGCTGGTGGCAGTGGGGTTTTCTACAAGGGCGTTTGAGGATTGAATCCATAGACAACTTTAAAAGGTGTCTTCTTGGTGGCTGAGTGTATGGCCCTGTTGTAGGAAAATTTTATGAATGGCAGGCACTCCACCCATTTCTTGAGGTTCTTCCCGAGTGTTATTCTGAGAAGAGTAAATAACTTCCGGTTGACCACCTCAGTTTAGCCATCGGTTTGAGGGTGGCACGTGGTGGAGAACAAAAACTTAGTGTCCTCCAGAAAATACTCAAGAATTTGGTGTCTCCATCTGACACAATGGTCCTTGATACTCCATGAAGGCGCACTATTTCCTTGAAGAATAATT